>JAOPJM010072433.1:0-21590 GCA_027124095.1 Muusoctopus leioderma
TAATGAAACACAACATGGACTGACAAAACTAAGGGATCCACTCTGCCTTATATGTCTAATTTTCATGTAGGAGTGGGGGTGGGGGTGGGGGGAGAGGAGAGTTTGTTAGTTGCTATTAGAGAGGGGGACACAGTAATGATGAAGAAAAGAAGATGGTAATGGTGGTGCTGGTGAGGGATGTGATGATAGTGATGGAATCGGGGTAGGTGTAGTAGTTTGTGAATGGTTTGGTGATCCTATAGGTTTTGAACATGGTGGTGTTGGTGATGTTGGTGGTGGTGGTGGTGGTGGTGGTGTTGGTGGTGGTAATATGAGTAATAATGGTAAAGAGGTTGTTGGTGATGATGGTTAAGAGGTGATGCGAGTGGCGTGTAACTTGTGTACCAGCGAAAGCCTGGAAATTTTATTCGCCAAAGAACACCTCCTGAACAGAATCACCAAAAGAACACCATCGTGCATCTATAGAATATATAAGACATTTAAACACTACCACTTTTTGGATTTGCTAACCGGTAACTCTCTATTCTTTACTATTTTTAGCAACCCTTCACACACCTACACTGGCCCTCATCCATCATTCCTCAGCCTCTAATATGGTTAAAGTTTTTCCCTCTAAAATTGTCCCTTAACTTTCTTCATATTCTTGTGTCTATATATCAGTATGCGAGGGGATTCAGGCATTCACATGTATGCGTGAGCGTATATTATTTGTTCATATATGTGCCCGAGCTGGACCCCACACTCGTCTGTTTATATGATTTTGTATATGGTTCTATATGAATTTTGTTATATCCCTGTCCATATATACCGGTATGAGTGTGTAATTAGGCATCCGTCTATTTCTATATGGGTAGTTTTCCTCATATATGATACCCTGGCATGACCGCGATCCAAAACCAGAATCTTGCCGAACGTGTTAAGGAGAAGTTAAATGTCCATTTAGGTTTTGTGCATGTACATAATGGGCCTATGCCTTTACATTATATATACCCTCTTTGCGTATGTGTATGCATGTATGTATGCACCTTTTTGTGTGTATGTATGTATGTATATATATGCGTGCACATATATGTATATGTGTATATATGCATGTGTGTGTGTATATGTTTGTACGTGCACCTATGTATGTGTATATATATATATATATATATATATATATATATCAAAAGTCACTATCTATTTTGAAAAATAATGGGAATTAAGTAAACGTGTTTAAGACATAAAAATATATTTATTTCAAAGTAAGTGCCACAAAGAATTAGTCCTATTTATTTATCGGTCTCTACATGGCGCCTATCAGTGTCTCTACTGAGATCGAAGTGATAAATTGTTTCCCAGAACACACTTTCCAGTATTTGAGGTGTTATTTTCTGAACTGCTTCGATAATACGATTTCGAAGTTCAGCTACATCACTAATTTTTCTACCAGTGTACACCTTAGACTTAATGAAACTCCAGGCAAAAAGATCTGATGGTGTTAAATCGGGTGAACTTCAATGAGGAAGTCTCTACATGGTCGGTCGAACTGCTAGAAATAGCAGGCAAATTTCCCTCAATGTGCTAATTCATGAATAGCCTTCTCTGTTGGACCTTTCTTATGAAACTTTCTCTCAAAATTGTCTCTAATTTTTGGGTATTTCATGCCTTTTATCTTGCATGTTACCACAAACACTCATTCTTCCATGTTCATCATTAGTGGTATGGGTCTGTAATGGAAAATTCATAAATTACATAAAATTCGAAATAAACCAACTAACTTTTTTTTAAATACACAAATTTACATAAATACACAAAAGTACATATCCTTATGCCAGTATAGCATTAAAAAAAAAGACATCTAATGTCACCGAAATAGATAGTAACTTTTGAGATACCCTGTGTTAATATTATTTTACTGGTTTCAGTCACTGGACGGCAGCCGTGCTGGGGCATTGCCTTCAAGGTCTTTAGTTGATCATATTGATCCCAGTACTTATTTCAGTCTAGTAGTTATGTTACCAATCTGTATCAAATGGTTAATTTACCTTTTGGAAGAAAAGGACACAATTTGAAACACTGGTTTAAACTGGTATGTCCTACACTGACACACACTCATACACATATGGCGAAGCATATGTCCATTGCTGTCCCTTTCCTGCAACAAAGATCAAACTGTCCTTTCCCTAAACATGTAAATTAACTCAAGAAATTAATTCTTAATTTCTTGAAATTATCTCCCCTTACGTTCGAGACATTAATTCTTAATTTCTTGAAATTACCTCCCCTTACCTTCAATTCCTGCTGTGCTTAGCAAATTGTGCGACAATGTATTTTTTGGAATTAATTCAGTTTGTGGTATTGCACAAGTGAAAGAAATTAATATATGAGGAATTATAATAAATCAAAGATTCAAAGAGTATAGAAATAATATTAAGTGATTTCTTACAAACATAGTAACATTTTGGGGAAAAAAATACAATTGATTTAATTAGCACCAGTACTTGACTGGTGTTTTTATTTTATTATCAACTCCCAGAATAATGGGCCAACAAGAGAACATCTATGTGTTCATTTGATTTACTAGATATAGCAGCTGAATTCCTCTCAAAACACATATTAATGTCAAACAAAAAAAGTATAGATAAGATAGCAGAGTCCTGGATACATTATCTGAAAATAAGATGTGATTGTCATGGCTGGAACCTCTTGATCAGAGCTGGCCTGGGGCCAAACAACAACTCCAACAACAACAACTGCAGCTACAGAATGATGAAAAGCAAAGATGTCTGGGCAGGATTTGAACTTAGAATGTAAGTGGATGTGACTAAATACTGCAATGTATTTTATCCGACACTTTACCATTTCTGCCAAACAAGCTATTTAATGAGGTTTTATTTTATTTTTCAGAGTTGTACTTGTTTGGTAAGTGACTTGAGCCTAGACCGAGTGTTGAAACTAAAACAATTACATCATGAAGGAGAAGATTTAACCATTTAGTGGCAAATTGGCAGAGTCGTTAGAGCTTCGGTTAAAAACCTTGTAGTATTCATTCTGGCCCACTGCATTCTGAGTTCGTATCCTGCCTTGGTCAACTTTGCCTTTCATCCTTTTGGGGTAGATAAATAAAGTACAAGTCTTGGGTGGAACCATTAAAGTGTTGGACAGAATGCTTTGCAGTGTTTGTTCTGGCTCTTTATGTTCTGAGGTCAAATCCATTGCTCAGTTTAACACCACCACCTGGCACCTTCAGTGCCTTTATTGGAGTTCACTCTGTTGCGAGCATTTGGTCCAAGTCTCCGGTCTGAGGGTACCTTCCTCCATCCCTCCCACCAGTCTTGGAGTCCCTGAAAAAGGGTGACAGGCACTGATTCCCTCCCGACTAACCGATTAAAACAAAAAAACATAATTTATATTAACTTTTCCTTTATTTCTTAATAGTACTGTCTATTATGAAGTGACAAAAGTTTTGTCTCACTTCTGCGACATGGTCCACTGCATTTGGAATTTTGTCAGTGAGCAGGTCACAGAAGTGAGAAAAAATTTTTTTACATTTCATAATAGAGTGTACTTAAAAAAACCACAGCTGTCCCTCGCATTCGAGGATGACTTGGTATAAGCATATACCATGCTTTCGGTAAGGGTTTTTAGGTGCCCATGCAGTCGAAAGCAGGAACAGACAGACACCCTATTGGCCTTCCCACCTTTGACTCAGCAGAACATTGGTGATGTGAGAGCTGGGAGGAGAGAGGGCTGCACCAGCAGAGCTGCTGCTGGTACTCATTTTTAGCGGAGTGGACTGGAGTAACGTGAAGTAAAGTGTCTTACTCAAGGACACAACGTGCGTCCCGGACCGGGAATCGAACCCACGACTTTTCTGTCATGAGCCCAGTATACCACACATCTTCAGAAAGTACTATTAAGAAATATATGAAAAGTGAATAAATATAGTAGATTTTGTGTTTTATTAAATGACTCAATTGACTCCTACATGATGTAATTGTTATTTTCTTTTTGTAATTGCTTATTGGATATTTGGTTCCGACATTGGTGACTGTAGCTTTAATTAGTCTTTTGTTATCTGAGATTTCAAATATGGTTGATTTTTGTCATATTTTAAAATATTAATTCATGTCACCAGGTTGTGCATATAGCTGGACTTAAACCCATAGTCCCAGTGAATGAAGTACAGTAGCTGTTCCACTGGGCTGTGAATTCAACAACAGCTGAACAATTTGTGTGGTTGTAAAAATAATTTTGTGCAGGAAAATTTTCAGGGCAACACATTCACCATTCTGTCCACCGGGATCATGAAATATTTGCATAACACACAGTTTGTGGACTGAATCTTCATATAATGTTGTACATGAACATGCTTGTGTATATATATGTATATGTATGAGTGTATTGTGTTAATTGAAAGGAAATACATCGAATGGAATTTAAACTACAATGAATACCATTTCACTAAGAAACTCTATAATACTTTTGCTTTGGTTTAATCTGTTCACCTCATCACCCCAATCCTAAGAGTTTTCCCCACACAAAATTATTCAAAAAGTATATATCAGTAATATACATATCAATTTTAAATACTTTTTGCCAGTCAAACATGTTACGAATAATATAAACAATATGTTGTATATCTATAATACATTATGTCTCCGATTTCGTTCCATAGTTTATCAATCGTCTTACGAAAAATATAAATGTACGATCGTAAATGTAACATGTTTTTAATGTTGAAATTTACGAAGGTGGATAGAAGTTTAATCTTGTGTGTGTGTGTGTGTGTGTGTGTATGTGTGTTTGAGCGCGCGTGTGTGTGTGTGTGTACACGCGCGCGTTCCTATTGTGAACGCAACTCACACCCCTCGCTCTCTTTATTTGCCTGCCTCTCTGTCCACGGTATAACTTCCTCCTCCTTCAACCCATGTAATTCACCCTTTTTTTTCTCTCTATCGTGACGGACGGACCAACAACGAACCAACAAACATCGGGTATTATTATATTTAGATGTTTCGTACCTCAGCGGTTCGATAACTCGAGATCAACAAAACAAGCACCTGACTGAAATAAGTACCGGTCTCGATATGATCAATTAAACCCTTGAAGGGCGGTACCCCAGCACGGCCGCAGTCCAATGACTGAAACTAGTAAAAAGAATAACATAGTATAATAATGTATTTGTATGTATGAGGAAAAACAAAAAAACAACCACAAGAAAACAAGTAGAAAACACAGTCAAAAACAAATCAGTGCCATAAAATTGTAAAAGACCAAGCTCTCTTTTATGTTATGATAAGGTTTATAGAAAACTGTCTTAAGTCAATTCTATTGTAGCTTCACTCATGCTGAAAATAAGACATTCTGTTGTCTGTATAATATAGGCGACTCTCTGATGTTAATGTGTGTGTGTGCGTGTGAGTGTGTGTGTGTGTGTGAGTGTGTGTGTGTGACAGAAAGAAGGAAACAGAGAGAGAGAGAGAGAGAGAGAGAGAGAGAGAGAGAGGGGGTGAAGAGGTAGCGGGGGATAGAGACGAGATGGATAAACAAGTAGAAATAGTTGTGGGTGTAACAGAGGGAGGGAGGGAGAGAGAGAGAGCGTGAGAGAGAGAGGAGAATGGGAAAGTGTGAGAGTATGAACAGAGAGTGAATGAGACGAGGAGAAAGGGAGAGACAGAGACAGGGAGAGCGTAAAAGTAAGAAGATAGTGTATGTGCGTGCGAGAGAGAAAGAAAGAAAGTTACACAGTAGGAATATAGTATATGCGCGAGTGGGAGAGAGAGAAAGAGAGAGAAACAGATAGACAGACAGACAGACTGAGGAAGGGAAAGAAAGAGAAAAACAGAGACTAAGTACGAAGAAGAGTAATCAATGTGTGTGTGTATGTGCATGTATTTATAGTATCCCTCCCCCCTTCTCTCTCTCTCTATACACACATACATACATACATACTGCCATCCCCCCCTCTCTCTCTATGTTTATATATATATATTGTTTTAGAAAGCCACTACAATACAAGTTGGAAATAATGAAGTGAAAACAAAAGTAAAAGAAAAACAACGGTTTACACTTTTTCCTTATTTTTTAATATTTCGGCCTTAAAAAACCTTTATCAAGAGAAGAAAATGGAGAATGAGCTTAGCTCTGTTCTGCACAGATATGTTAGGATGGGGTGTGAGGGACACGCGTAGATTGGATTAAGTCATCTGTTACTTTCTCAAAGCTCCCTTCTTTAACCATTAGAATAATGACCTCTCACCCTGAAGTATTTTGAAAAAAAAAAACTTTTCGTGTAAGCTTTTCTTTTCGTATCGTTGCTTTCTAGTTCTGAGTACTTCACTTTTTTTCCATTCCTTCACCTAACATCTCTCCTCTCCTCTTACTGTGCTATCAAAAGCACCTCATCACTGTCTGCAAAATACTTTCTTAAACTCTCTACCTCTACACCCACACAATCTTCTACACTTATCAACCCTCATCCTCCATCTGTTGAAATATAATTTGTGAATATCTGCCTGTGTGGGTGTAAGGCTCTGTAGATTGTCATCAATTTCCTCGTTTTTCTATCTACCTTTTCAACATCTTCCTTTGTCCATTTGATTATTCCTGTACGATATCTGATGATGGATACTGCTCTTGAGTTTATGGCAATGATGGTGTTTATACCATTGAACTTGGATTTTAATATCCTCCTCACACTTCGGAAATATCCTCCCTGATTTTGTCTTTCATTATTCCATTTTTTTATACCTTCAGCTTCCAAAATTCCCAGACATTTATATCCATCATCTGTATCAATCTCTCGTATCTCCTCGTTCGGTAGATTTGTTTCGTTACTATTATGGTATTTCCCATTCTTCATCACAAGGATCCCACACTTGGAAATACCAAACTCCATTCTGATGTCGTTGCTAAGCACTCTCAGCAAACCGACAAGAGTATCCAATTCTCTCCCACAGTCTTGCCATATAATTTTAGGTCATCCCTGAATAACAAACAGTAAACTATCTTCTGATCTTTTCCCAGACGATATCCAGCTTTTACTTTTCTCAATTCTAGGGAGAGTGGGATAAGAGCGATGACAAACAGTAGTATGGGTGATAAGCTATCACATTGGAAAATACGTCGATCTATTTTAACTTTTCCAAGTGAGTGTCCCACTACTGTTAGTTCTCTTTCCCAATCTGCCATGCTTACTCTTATCAGTTCAATGATGTTATCTGCAATTTTTTGAACATTATAAGTGTCTTCAAAATCCAAGAGTAGAGGATCATATCATATACTTTCTTGTAATCATTCAACCTTATTGCTAAAACAAATTGCCTTCTCTTGCAATTTCTTATTATCATCATGTCAATTAACAGTTGGTCTTTTTTGTTCCTCTTGAATTTCTCAGACACGCTTTCTGTTTATCAGAGAGTAGGTTCTGTTCCTACAAATGTGCATAGATATTATCCGCACATATACTTGTTCACATATACAGCACCTTTCTATTTGTCTTTCATGATATAGGTTGTCTGAAGGCATTCATTTATAAATTAACCAGCAATTGCGAAGAGGTTTTAATGTTCTTCAGTCAGAAACCTTGCATTCCGTATAGTCCGGGTGCCTTCCATTTAGGTAATTTTGTAAATTGTTTTGTAACTCTGAAGTGATTATTATATTGACCTATTGTTTTACTCATATTAATTCATTTTCTACTTCTCCTATCCACTCTGCCTCTACGTGATTAACTTTGCTCCATATATCACTCCCAAACTCTCTGTGTCTCTCTGCATCAGATATTTCATCTTTGTGTCGTTCGTTCTACTCTCTCCAATTTTTCAAACAATCTCTTCTGACTATTTTGAAACAATCTGTTCTGCGTATCGTTTTATCTTATGTCTTTGCTTCAGTTCTTCAATTACAACATTTATTCCTCTCTTTTTCACGTTGTATTTTCTTTCTAGTGTTTTAATGATTCCTTCTTTCCTTGGTGCACCTTCTTTAAGAAACTGTAATAGACTCACTTCCTGTCTCAAGTTCTTGATATTATCTTCTATCCGTCTTTTTCACCAAGGTATTTGTCTGTTCGTTCTCAGTTTACCTGCCTTGTAGCCAACCTCTTTGGCTACTACTTCTGCTACAGCCTTGTATAGCATATTTACCTTCAAGAGAGAAGTAAGTGGTACATATCCTGTAACATTGTGGAATTCTTTCATTTTGTTTTACCGTCTTTCTATCATATAATCTAAGGTTGGCAGACTTCTCATTACTATTTTGTCCAAGTAGGTCTAATATCTTGCCCAATAATTCGATCTCATCGACACTCCGACCAGTCTGTCTCATTCTCAGTTTTATTTCCTCTCCATCCATCTCAATGAGATGGTTTGTCTTTGTATTACCTTAACTTACATTAACTTCAGCTTCTTCGTTGTCCCCTGTTAGGTTTGCTAACTCCCATTTAATTTCTTCTAATTCCAGTTTCGACAGGTAGCCATTATGCTTTATAGATCGTGCTTGCCCTGAAAGTTTCTGTTCTGTCACTGGAAACACGCCAATCTCGTTCCAAATTGTCAACATTCTTTGCCTATACCTTCTCACATTTGATTTGCTCATGAAGTAGCATTTCATCAGTATCTTGTTTAGTTCCTTTGTCCAGATAGTTTTCACTGGCTTCTCTCGTCTTTTTAGCTTATTATCATCCCGTGTCGGTGTAAAGACTTCAAGTTACCCCCCCCCCCATTTCAAATTACCTCCCGGTAATCTGAACCCGATTTCAAATTACCCCTGCACTGTTCATATTACCCTGCTCTCTGATTTCGCTAAAATAATAAATTCTAACGCTTACAACTCATATGTATATTGCATAAAACACGTGTAACATTCAAGCCAGTCTTAAAATGTGAAAAAATAAAAAAAATGTTGGATTTTTAACCATCCCCTAACATTTTTATGATGCCTTTTAAAAAACACTTTGAACATCAGAGATTCTGAATCTGCTATTTCAGCAGATGAAGTAGCGGACGTGGTGGGTGGCTGTGCGATGGGCAAATCGCCAGGATTGGATGGTCTACCCTACGAACTTTACTGTTACATGCCAGACTTGTTCTCTACCATCTTAGCAGCTGTCTATTGCAACTGACAGCAGACTGGGAACATCCCAAGTTGCGTGATTCAATGAGTAGTGACGCTGCTGAGGAAGGACCCGAACAAGGGGGACATAATTGACAAATTTAGGCCCATAACTCTGCTTAAAACAGAGTTAAAGATTTCGGCAAAGGTGCTCGCCAAGAGTTTGGCGCTTGTCGTCGGTGATTTAGTCGGAGATGCACAAACGTCTGCGATCCCTGGCAGATGTATCCATGACAACCTCCTCCTCATGCGATACAACGTAAAACGTGTCGGCTTTAGATCTGGCTTCGGTGGGGCCCTGATCAATTTAGATCAGTCTAAGGCGTACGGCAGGGTTGTCCATCGCTACCTGGCGGCTGTACTAAGAGCAGTCTGTTTCGGCCCGCCTTCAGAGGCTGGATCACTACAATGTACAGTAGCATCTGTTCGCTGGTTAAAATAAATGGCCACCTATCGGAACCGTTTCGCATCGCACGCTCGGTCCGGCAAGGATGTCCTCTGTTGGTTGTCTCTTCTGTATGTTTTGGCACTCCAGCCCTTGCTGCGGAAAATGGAGACGTTGAGGGGCATCCCGCTCAAAATAGGACACAGGAAAGCCGTGTCAGCTTACGCGGACGACGTCACTGTCATGGTGTCTGACACGTCGGAAATCCGGGTAGCGGCACCATGCTGCAGGAGTACCAGAAGGTAAAGGGAGATGTGTCAACCGCGACAAGTCAGTGAGCTTGCAATTTGGCACTTGGAGAGGCAAGTCCATACGGGGCGGTGACTTCTGTCGCTGGACCGAGAGTCTGGTTAAGGTGCTTGGGGTCTGGTTCGGATCAGACCTCCAGGTGGATAATAACTAGGAGGAGGTAGCGCGCAGGGTGGCCAGTCTCACTCAGAAATGGGCTGAGAGGAAGCTATCTCCGAAAGGTCGGGTGGAAGCAGCTAATGTTTATATTGCTTCGGTGACATACTACCGCCTGATCGTCGTGCCTTGTCCCAGAAAACACCTGACCAGATTGGAGCGTATGCTCTTCCGCATCTTATGGAAGGGACAGGTCCCGCTAGTCAGGAGGTTCATCTGCTGCCAACATACACTACAAGGAGGCCTCGGGATGCCGTCGCTTCTGATACGCAGACATGCACTGAGGCTGACATATCTGCAGAGATTCCTGGATGACGACAATGGTGAACTGGTGTGGTCGTTCAGCTCATTTCTTTGACCGAGTTGCAGTCCTGAGTCAAGCACAGACCGAGGTTTGACCGTTGGCATCTGGAATGTTGCCAGGCACTCACTGCTCTTTATCAGCTGAACCATGTAGTCGGTGAAACGTCAACTCTCACATTCTATAGAGGGTTAGTGGAGGGTATGAGCGATGATGGTCTAGGAGCGATTCTGGGCATCGACGAAGACAGTCTGATCAGTCACTTCTGGAGGACTTTCAGCTCGGGTACTATGGATAATTTCCAAAAGTCCTTGGCCTAGCTGTGCTACAGTGTGTGTGTGTGGGGGGGGGGGGCTGTTCGGGATATACTCTAAGGCATGGCCGTGGTGGAGCCACCAGCAACCATACCTGTACGAGATGCGCGCAGGATGACGAAACCGTCCGACACGCACTCTTTTAATGTCCGTGCATTGCTGATTTGTGGGTTTATGTGGAACAGCTGTTGTTGCGTGCAGGACGGATCCGACTATCAGATGAGTCTATCGTGAAAATCGAACCACCGCCTTCCTTTGGCAAGGAAGTCCTCTGGTTAGTCTTCATCTGCCTGGTGGCTATGGCAACAGAAGTTGGAAGGGTTGAGGACAGAGCTTTTCATCTCAGGACAAGCCCTCATCAACCTCTACAAGTACCACGTGAAGAGGAAGGTGAGGGTAGAGAGGGAAGGGCTCCCTTCAAGTGAATTTTATGAAAGGTGGGTGAGAATGGTGAAACTAGCGTGGCTAAATGGACCCACATTGACTATGCGGCTGTAAACTGGCGGCAAGAACTGGGAGAAGGCACCTGCGGAGTGTCAGAGTCATCCGGGGTTGTGTGCGGAGTGCCCCGAATCACACTATGTGGTTTCTCCCCCATTCCGGGGACCTTTTCTCCTTTCTATTATTGTACTGGTTTTGTACACTCAGACCTATTTGTTATTTATTATTTATTAATGTGCCCTTATCGTTATTGTTAATCTCACCCTTCCACTCTATATAAACCCCCACACTTTCTACTTTGTATTTTTTTGTCTCCTATGTATCTCGCCTTTGTACTGTCCTCATCTATTTGGGCCGTTGTGGCCAATAAAAGAAAGAATTATGATGATTATTGTTATTATTCTTATTTTAAAAAACAACAATAAAAAACGAAAACCTGGCAATCATAGATTTAATGAAAACAAACACGAACTTCAATATCACAAGGTTAAACGAAATAATAAATGAAGCAGCCACAGTAGTTACAAAGGAGAATGGATGCTCCCTCACAACAAAACCCAAGCAAACAACATGGGAAAAAACACAGGAAAAAGATAGAAAATGAAGAAATGATCTCTCTATACTTAATGAAATGAATAACAAAAAGAATGAACTGAAAAAAAGAAAGAAAAGGCAAATACTTCAGAAATATAACATAATAGAAAAAAACAAAAAAAAACATAGAAGTATCCGAAATCGAAGAACAACTGAAACAAGAAATTTTCGTTAAATAGCAAAGAATCTGTCGGTATGAAAATTGACAACGGCTCTTTGAAGAAAGCAAAGAGTTCAACTCCAACACGGAATACAAATCAATGCAGCGCCAACAGCAAAAGAAGGAGTAGAATTCTGAGGAGGAGTGTGGTCAGCGAATGAATCACCACGGATGAGATTGATTGAAGCATCAAACGCGGTACTTCAACAATTGTGGGATGTCATATCAAACCAAGAAGCAGCCCAGACGCTAAAAAAATATAATTGGAAAGCACTAGGAAATGATACAATCTTAAACCTGTGGGTATAATATTTCATAGGGACATATAAGTTGCTAGAAAACTTATTTAATAGCAATGTAAAAGAAGAGGGAACACAACCTGACTGGTTCACTGAGGGGAAAACCAAGATTAAGGAATCAGTAAACCCTAAAAACAACAGACTATAATCTCCCTTTCTTCACCTTACAAAGTCATAACTGCAGCTATATTGCACAGAAGAAATAAACATCTTTAAAAAAATCTCGTTTTCAGATGAGCAGAAGGGACGCTACAAACGCTCATCTGGATGTACAGATCAATTTCTAATCAACAAAGCTATATATGGAAGACTGAAGGAAGAAGGGGCTGAGCAAAGCATGGATTGTGTTCCCTCCATATGGATCCTGGAATTATTAGCTATGAGTAAGGCAGCACCAATAATAAACAGGTACACAAAAACTGCCATGAGTAAATGGCAAACAATTCTGTAAATATAAACAAAAGAGGGAATTATAAAAGCTCTCACCCATCTCTGTTCGAAAAAGAATATTTCAAGGGGACTTCTTGTTTCCACTCTTTATTTTCCTGGTGCTAACGTCTTTAACAAAAATGAAAAACCAGACTGGACTAGGACACAAATACTATGGGAAGAGATAAACCATATTTTGTATGTGGTGTGTTTTTTACCAACAATCTGTCATTTTGGGGTGAGATATATTCTTCCGCCAACTCCTCCTCAGAAAGCATGGTATTGCTCTCGTTCTCCTTCAGCTGATTGAGTGTTTCCATCTGTTTTTCGCTAATAATTTGGACACACGTGAGACCTAGACGCTGTGCCGCTTCAAAAGAAACTTCCAAATTGTTGATTGCTATTTGTCTAGACTCAGTCTTTTTTACCCTATTTCATTTCTTACTAGCTTTCCACACCTCTCCAGTCTTCATCTCATCCCCATCTCCTCAAGACGATGGTGTGGTACTGCTGCTTGTAGCCTCTGGGAAGTTCTGTACGTAGCCATTCCTGGAAGCAACGATAGCAGCAGCCACGGTTTTCATCTCTGGTGCCTGCTGTTGTTGGTTCTGCTGCCAAATATCTCAGTGCTACCGAATATTTAGCGCGAATATATCTTGCCATGATCTTAATGTACTGTGACACGAGCCTGTGGAAAGGTATGTGAAGCAGCATCTTTATCTGTCGCCTCGCCTCACCTCATCCTCGTTCTTCAAAACAAGACACATATTTCCATATACCATAGCCCGGTCAATAGAGCATACAACCTGTCACACATCGGCCAGGGCTTATTCCAGCTCCTCTTTCGACGGCATATAGAAGCATCTCCCGTTTTTTGTAAAACAATAGTATCTCATCTTTTTCCTCACCCTTCCCTGGGTTAATTTGTGGAAGAAGGGGTCACTGTCTTTTGTGACATACCTCATCCAATCTTTCTCCTTTTCCTTAAGCTGACTCAAATCAAGTCGCTCCTTTTGACACAACATTTGCAAATGATGGAATGTTGTTGGTGTTATCGTTGCTGTTTGTACTGTTTTTTCATTAAAATTCATGTTTCAAACATTATTCTTTTTGTGTCTTCGATTGTACAAGTGTAATTGTTTAAGGCTGGAGCTCTATCTGTATGCTTGATTTTTTCTTTATGTTTTTTTTAATTCTAATTTTCGTTTGAAAATTATTTTGAGATATGTTTGTTGAGGCTACTGCTACTACCACTGCCATGTTCAGTTGAAATTGTAAGAGAAGACCTTGCGGGACGATATAAAAAGTGAAGATGGAAAGAAGCTATTCTTTCATATGACAGAAGTCTAAGACATTATTGATCTGCAGTCTGGTGATGAAGTTAAATTTGTAGTTGTGCATAATCACAGAAATTCCACATTTTCATTTTGTAGTTTGCGTAAAATTACTGAAACACGATGCCTGATCACCTCTTAAATTAGCTAAAGAGGTTTACTGAAGACACCGGAATTCTTAAAAATTATAAGACCAGTATTGAAAGAAAAAGCCTTTGGGGATGCTGTAAAAAATGAAAATGGCAAGAAGCTATTCTTCTTGCTGCTTTTGAGGTGGTCATCTTGCAACGCTTGTAAATATTGCAAATGGCTATTTGCCAAAAATATGTAAATAGTTCAAAGCGTCTGAAGACAAATCTTTCTTCTACCGAATGCTATATCCGCGAATATCTGTACTTGCTCTTGTGTGTTTGTGTTTGTGGGAATGTTGTTTTGCTGAAGAGGGCACTTCACCGTGAACTCTTTCATGGGTGGTTGTTGTGGTTGTTGTAGCTTCTACTTTTCCTCTGACTATTGTTGCTGTTATTCTTGCTGCTGCTGTGGAATTGGTAGCAGCGAGGGGCGTCGCTCAATTTTCTTTTTATCTCCCTTAGGGCAGAAAGCCATGAAATGGTCCGTTTCCCCACAAATGAAGCTTTTGAGTTTCCTACCATCGACCAACACCAACATTTGCTCACACTCCTCGAAGCAGAACCATTCGGAAATGTCACCAATATCTTCAGGTGTAACCAGCCCCTGGAACACAATTGATATTCCCGTCCGGTTTTGTTGTAGGGTGGACTTAAGTCCTATGACCTAACCTTGTTCTTCGACTATTGCCATCCCTCTAGTTTAGTCTTTGTGAGGTGACACGCTGGCCACTGTCACGTTTGCACGGCACAGTTGCATATAGCGTGGTATCAACATGAATTCTTGCGAGTGCAAGATATGTTGGAGACCCTGCAAACCTCCTGCTTAGTGTGATACATTACCACCACCGCACCATGCTGTCTCCATAGTTCTGTTGTCTATGAGGGTGACTGTCACGGTGGTGAGTATTCCACTATTTACTTCTTCTTCGGCAAGTGTAGGGATGGCAAATCAGCCTACTAGTAGATTGCTGTGTGTGTTTAATAAACGAGGTAGGAGTGGCGATGCACAGATTGCCTCCTGTGTTGGATACTCTCTTCTTCAAACCTATGCTGTCCATCATTTTCTGCAAACTATTTAAAATATAATTATTGGATTGAGCATAAAAGCCCGATCCACCGTCGAAAATAGGTGGTGACATCTTCGGCGGTTTCCTGGTAACCTCCGGGAACTATAATTTTAGATGGCTGACTTCTCCAGAAGTAAACACAGTTTGATAAAAAAGCAACAACAACTCACTAGCAATGGACTAGCGGGGATTTTGCGTGTGATTGCACGAATATCGTACAATTGGACCAAACACTTTCCTCCCAGAGAATCAAAACTCACTATGGTAAGAAATTTCTAAAAACGACAAAAGCAAAAAGTTGCACTCAATATAGAGAGAAAGCATAGAAATATTCCAAGAATTCCCCAAAACACACTTAGCACTAAACACGCTTACACTGTAAAAAGTACAAATACAATAAAAGAGGTTAAAGAATTGAAGAATTAAAACAGAGATCAATTGAGATTATGAACTTAGCATAGGAACTATAACTTCAACAAAAACGATTAAATAAACCGGATTGCGACAAAAACAGTGCCACATCTGGCTTCAAAGATCATAACTGGAAGGGAGACTGACCGACTGATAATTGCGGCTCAGAACCTGACCCGACACTTTGGTCTTCTTCAGACTGATGGTCAAGCTGAAGTCCTGGCAAGCAGGAGTTGTCCATAAGGCGTTGCAGTTGTGCCTCGGAGTGTGTTGCCAGTGCCGTGTCATCTGCATAGAACATATCCCTGATTCGTACTTCACGTACTTTGGTTTTCAGCCTTAGTCAGGACAGACTGAGCAGCTTCCCTTCTGATCTTGTGTGACGGTAAACACCATCAGTTGATGTTCCAAAGGCGTGTCTCAACATGAAAGCGAAGAAGATGCTAAAGAGGGTGTGGGCAAGCATACATCCCTTTTTTTACACCACTGCGTATGTTGAAGGCTTCCGAAGAAAAGCCACCAAACTGAACGACGCCCTTCATGTCAGTGTAGAATGATTGAACTAGTCTTTATTTTAGAAGTACGGAGAAGGTTCCAATAGAGTAGAGTACGTGTACCCATAACAGGATAATAATAGTGATGGTGAACTACCCATACAAATACTAAGAAGTATAGGAAACTGACAAAATACAACGCGGAGAAATGAAGGAGAAATTAGAAAAGAGTACAGCAGACTGATATTGATTTCTAACATAAGAATAAGGCTTCAAATCTGAGGGGTTTAGTCGAATATATCAACCCCAGTACTTGACTGATACTTTATTTGATCGGCCTCAGGAGGATGAAAGGCAAAGTTGACCTCGGTGGCATTTGAATTCAGAACCTAAAGAGTCGGAGCTCAATGCTCAAAATAAGATAACAGCATCCCAGTTATATACTATAGTTTCAACATAATAAACTGGAAGTTAAGTGAGTTGAAGAGTTTAGACCATCCCAAAGCTGATATAGTTAAAATATACCTATCGTGTATACAGGGAAGACGGATCTGATACAAATAGAGAACTACTACAAACTAACTATTGTGAGACTAGACAAATATTTTGCAGCAAGTAAATGGAAACTGATTAGTGCAACAAGGAAACATGAAGAAAACAAAACACTTTTAGGTATTATTATAGTGTGTAGTCTACCTGACCATTTACACTAGCGCGTGTGGTCTAGTGGAACATTTTAGCGTGTAGTCTACCGTGACACTTTTACTATAGCGTGTAGTCTACCTGGACATTTTTACTATAGCGCGTGGTCTACCTGGGACACTTACATCGCAGGGTGATAATAAAAATGCTAACAAATGTATTAATGACCATCGTATAAACAAAACATAGAGATGCTGCATAATAGCATAATAATGACATACACTTTGTGTTTTTTGACGTAAAAATGCAACTGCGGTTTCTCCTGTCAAGATGGCACATCAGTAGAAATCTTTCAGTAGCATTGTAGATGGTAAAATGTGTTAAGACCAATGATCTCAGCTTGAACTTTAAGCGGATACTAATTTGGCATTTGTTGATCACTCTTTTATGAGCTCAGGTCAATTCCGGTGTGGTCTTCGTTGATCCGTCTCAGTAATCGGGTCAGCGGGATGGTCTTGGTAGACCTCGCATTACAATACCGTAGACTATGCAGGCACTGCGGTAGACCGCACACTATTCTAGCACCAATAATTATTAATATCTTTACGATCAATGTCAGAAGCAATAACATTCTAATGACCCTATGTCCATTCTATTCTCTACTCAATACCATCAAAATAAATTTCACACCACCATCAATACTGACGAAAACAATAACACCAGCTATTCTTCCAAATACAATCATAAACACCCCACTTACCAAATTCGAACTATCACTGCTTTACTACCACAAATACTGTCTTTAAAATATGTTCCCAATAATTGTTAGTCATTTCCGAATTGTGTGGTGAACACTTTAGGATAGTAGGAAGAATTTTGCAAGTGTATTCAGTGTCCTCGTGTGGTTTTTGGTTCCCGCTCGTAACTATTTTATATTACTCTAATCTACTTACGTTACTAAATGTTTTAAGAGAGGCATGAAGATTTAGATTCCTTTCTTACTCTTGAAGTTAATATAGCTGATGAACAATTGATGGGTATCACTAATTATGAACAGTCAAGCTGTTATAACCCCCACCCACCCACAAAATGCAGAAAAATTTGTTGGTTGACTCTATTATATTTGAGTGTTAAATGAATATTTTATCAGTTTTATCTCAGATTGGTAGGGTGAAAAAAAAAGAACGACCAAAAAATGGCATTATTGATTCCCAAGCAAAAGGAAATAACATTTAACAAGCAGAGCAAATTCACAGCAGCAATAAAATACAACAAAAAAAAATGCAACAACAGCAGCAGCAACAGCAACAGCAGCAACAGCATCATCATCATCAGCAGCAGCATCAGCAACAGCAGCAGTTGTAGCAGTAGCTGTTGTAACACCAATCTAAAAATGATCCTTCTGACGCAGTGCAAGTCGGAACGACATAATTGTGCAAGTAAAACAGTTGACTTAAGCTAATTAATTGAGTACTGGGGTGAACCGTGGCTTTGATGTTTGGACCTTGACCTTAGACTAACAGCATCCACTTTTAAGCATAGACATATCAGTTTATTTATTGAGGCACAAAACCTCAATAAATAGATGGCTGGTACATACTTATTTTATCGACCATGGTGGGGTGAAATGTAGAGTTGATTCAGGAAAGATCTGATCTCTGAAAATAAAAGTAAGAAAGTAAATCTGTTACAAGTTTTGGTACGGCACTCTCGCTTTCTATCCCTTCACTAAGAAGGAAGGCTTTCTAGCCTTCAGCCAAGAAATAATTGAGCCTCCCTTTGGTCGCTCGATCAGCAACAAATGACGGCCGAACTATACCTCAAATCGCAACCTATATACTTAAAAAAGAAAAGACACATTGATTAATGTAGTTCTAGATACAATATACCTGAGAAATAAAGATGGGATGGTCGTGACTGGAACGTCCTCGATCATAGGTCTGCTTGATGAGGGCTGAACTGGTCTAAACAACAACAATGAAGCAATGATGATTTCTTAAATTCCCACAAGAACAAATATGTTGGGGAAGAGGGGCATGGTCGATTTAATTTATCCTAGCAAATTACTGGTATTTATTTTATGGATCCTCGAGAAGGGATGAATGGCAAAGTAGGCTCTGGGTAGATTTGAACTCAAAACTTAAACGAAAACGCTAGCTAAATAAAATAGAAACCGTTTCGTGTAGCCCTCTACCATTACTGCCACTTAACTGAACTCTTATAAGAAATTATAAAATATCTATAAATATGTTCTGATTAGGGTAGACAATCTGAATAATAATAATAAAAAATCATGAAAGAAACATGTGGCGGGTGAATAGCAGAATCGGTAGAGTGTCGTATAAAATAACTTGTGGTTTTAGCTTACATCCCTTTACGTTCTGATTTCAGACTCTACCGAGTTCCAAATTGCTTTTTATCATTCCGAAGGGATGGATTAAATAAGTTCTGGTCGTGATTGCAACACAGATGTAATAGACTTCCCGAAAGAACACGTAATATAGCATGACAATGAAATATACGATACCACGGAAAGAGAGAGCGAGAGAGAGAGAGAGCGAGAGAGAGAGAGAGAGAGAGAGAGAGAGAGAGAGAGAGAGAGAGAGAGAGAAGACAAACGCTATTGCCGACGTATAAAGTTAACAAATGGAGAGAGGGCAGACGACATATCACGTGACCAACAGAGAAGAAGTAAAACGAAAAAAAAAAAGACAATGTTAGTTGTTAGTTTGCTTGCTTGGTACTTTTGCTTTTATGGTATATCATAGTCGTAATTTCATTTTGGTGTCAGTTATATATAAAACCAATATTAGCTAAGAAAATAATAAACAGCATTCATCCATTGTTAAAATGGGTTATGAAAAGGGGAATTAGATTTATGGGGTTACTAAGATCCCATAAATCTAATTCCCTTTTCATACAATTGTTTGCAACAACTACAACCAAATTAGTTATAACATATGAATCAAACAGTAAAGATTATCATGATAATCATGATCATCATCATCATCATCATCATCATCATCATCATTGTGATCGCCATCGACAGGGCCTTTAGCAATAGCGTCTCTTCCTTCCGGCTGAAATCACATCATTCTATATGTGGATGGTAGAAAGACGGTTTTCTCTTACGAGTGTTTCGTTAGATAACAATATCGAGCTATGTTCTCGGGAGCATGTAACTGCTAGAAACAGTAGCCAAATCTCCATCAAATAACACTCTTAAAAAATGAAAAAGGAAGGACATACCTTTGATTATGTAGTCCTAGATACCTCCACCTCCCTCAAATAAAGAAACAAGACGAGATGCTCATGGCTAGAATACTTTTCATAGGTCTGCTCAATCAATTACGGTTTACCTGGATTTAACAACAACAACAACAACAACCAAAAAACAAAAACAACAACAACAACAACGACAGCAACAGCAACAACAACAACGACAACAACAACAACAACAACAACAAACTTAGAAGAAGTGTTGAAGTAACAACAACAACACTAAAGGAACGAGGATTTTCGATTCCCTTCCCTGAAGACATGGTATGTTAGAAGAGAGATACTGATTTCTAACATAGACTCAACGCCTCAAATTTGGGGTAGAAGTATCGTCGATTAGATACGTAACTGGAGCTTATTTTAACGGTGCTCGGAAGGATGAAAGTCAAAGTTGACCTTGGTGGGATTTGAACGCAGAACAAAAAAAAGCCGCAATTAAATACTACAAGGCTTTTTTCTGAAGGCTTTGACGATTCTGACGATTCTGCCAATTCACGTCCACAAGAATAGAAATAATGACTAGCATCGTAGACTTAACTGGATTAATCCAGTGTAAGTGGAACATTCTTGGTATTGTTTTCTACGACTCGGTTTCGTTTCCCAGTTTTTGTCACATTCACTTCACATGTAATATTGAAGCTAACACAATCACTTCTTTCTTTACTCAACAGTCATGTTTCTATTTAAGTTATCAATATTGATTTCCCTGCCTTTAATCCTTCCGGGTTCGATAAAGTAAGTACTAGTTTCAGTTTAAATTTAACCGACTATACCCTTCTTGAAAACGTATGGTGATATGCCAATCTAAATATAATTATACCCGTTGTTTGTTGGTCTCCTGTTGGTCTTTCCGTCACGATGAACAACATAGAGAGAGGGAGACAGAGAGTAAGAAGGAAACAAATAGAGAATTAAATGGTTTGAAGGATGAGGAGGAAGTTATACTGTGCAGAGAGGCAGGCAAAGAAAGGGAGCGAGAGGGTGTCAGTAGCGTTCACAATAGGAACGCGATCCCACGCACGCGTGTGTGCACACACACACACACATGCTCAAACACACATACACAAAGACACATACACAAACACCTACAAAAATATATACACACACACACACACACACACACACATGCTCAAACACACGTACACAAACACACATACACAACACACACACAAGTGATTGCTTAAGATTAAACTTCTATACATCTTCGTAAATTTCAACACTCAAAACATTTTACAGTTCTATTAGTATTTGCTATCGTACGAATATGTCTGTCTGTCTGTCTGTCTGTCTGTCTTCTACATATAATAATAGCTGATGTGTGTTAGTTTTCTTAATAAATGTGTAATAAACAAAATGTCTGACAAAACGAAAACACTGTTTAATTAAACATTTTATGTATTGCTGTGTCATTAAAAATTAATATTTTACATAGCTTATGATAAACTGCTTAGGATGTAAGTTGGAATGGTGAACGACAGACAGAAGAAGAGTGAGACTGGGAATAACTATCATGTGACCGACCGAAAGCGCAGACGACGTAAATATTGTTAGCGTGTGTAAAGGTTTTTCAAATAATTCTTAAATGAAACAACAATACTGAACAAGTAAAATAACAAAGACTAACCCTGGTAAACATTTTATACTTTTTTTAAAATTTGATTTTTCTTTTCAGTATCAACAAATAACTATATCATTAAAAATAAAAATTCTAAATAGCTTATTTACTGTTTACAACGCTTTGAGCATAT
>JAOPJM010072805.1:0-14442 GCA_027124095.1 Muusoctopus leioderma
TGTTGTTGTTGTTGTTGTTGTTGTTGTTGTTGTTGTTGTTGTTGTTGTTGTTGTTGTTGCTGCTGCTGCTGCTGCTGATGATGTTGTTCACACTGTTTTTCTTTCTATTCAAATTCATATTTCTAACACTGTTTTTTATATCTTCCATTACACAACATAAGTGTTGACACTTGAAGCTCTATCTGTACGCTTGTTGTTTTTTCGTTGTCTACTTTGCTTTAAATAATTTGAGGGCATGTTGGTTTACTCTATTGAATCTACTGCTACCACCACTGTGGTGAGCAACTCTTCCTGCTAATTCTGAAGCAGTCATCATGCAATACGTTCGTGTAAATACTGTAAATATGTATTTGTCAAAAATATATAAGCAGTTAAAAATATCTTAAGTTAAATCTTTCTTCTACTCCTCGAGGGGTGGATCCTCAAACAATCCGAAAGCCTTTCGTTTATAAAACTAGAAAACAAACTTTTTTCCGTAAGATTATCCCGTCCAAAATGCCTTTTTCGCAGAGCTCTGACACAGACGTCCGTTCATTTCAAAATATAAGAATAATAAAAATATCCCGGGTATAACAAGAACTTCTGGCTCGGGTTAAATAACAAGGACGTGGAAAAATAGTTCTCTGTAAAATCTGGAATAAATCCGGTAATATGACTAGAACCAAAACTAAAAGTGACAAAAATTGAAAAAAGTGATGTCATAAGGACAATGTCTATTACTGACATTAATATTTATTTTATATTATATATGCGATTATTACACACAAAATATATTGCTGAAATAAAATAAGTGTATGTAAATAAGGTGAATACCAGCAAAACAAAACGAAACTATTCCATTCAGTACAACTGTTACTTTTACGCATTACATATGATTATTGCACACAAAATATAGTGTTTAGATAACATGTAGAAATACTAAAGCAATGAACACATTAATACGCGGTACAAACGAAACAAGGCGAAGCGACCTTTTGCATGCAAACAGAACAAAACGAATGAATTTTTCAATACAAAAAATGCGAATCGAACTTCAAATAAAACCAACGGTATTTACAAACAAATCTAATATGTCCTCCGATAAATAAATTAGCAACAAAAACACGACCGGTTGATCAAGGATATATGAATTCTGTATTTCGAATCGTGATATTAATGAGAGCTCGATATGAAAATAATATAACACGTAGTTCAGAAGCAGTGTCCTCTCAAAAGGTTAACTCTGAATAAAATAAAAGCCAATCAGAAAATTAAAAGAGTATGTTGGAACAGTACATTGAAGTCTTCCATTAGGAAAACGTTGGCTCTTCGCACAACTGTGAAATTCATTTCTTAGGAAGGGGACCATTCCTGGCACGTTGTAATTGCCTCTCCTTGGAGTAGACTTTTCTTTTGGGGGGTCTAAGCATTTCCTTATTTGCTACAAGGCTGACGGACGAGGGGACTTTAAAAGGACAAATTACAAAAACGGTGGAAGTTTACGTAGAGACAATTATGAAACCACTGGCCTAGAAAACAGCGGAATAATAACAAATAAATGAAATGATACGTCTGAAAAGGGAGACAGCCACCTTAGCCAATCAGAGAACACCCACAGCTCGAGGACTACTCTTGCTGTTAAGGGCAAGTGCTCCTCCTAGCTGTGTTCTCTGGCCTATATGTTGAGAGTAGTCCCACTCAATTGAGCCATACTCATCACTCTCACTCACCTTTCAACAAATTCACTGCAGGGCACCATCTTCCCCTGCACTCTCACATTCCTTTCCGAACTGATGAGGGCTTTGCCGAACACGAAAGTGTCTGTCCTCAGTTTTTTCAATCTTTTCCACTGTACAACAACTTTCACTATAGCCACAAGACAGTGGAACACTACCTGATCTTCCCAAGTCAAAGGAAAGTGGCAGGGGTATCCACACGATGGGCTCGGCTGATACCCAGATCCGTCCTCACGTGACAACAGCTGTTAGACATAACTCATGAGGTCAGTAATGCTCGTACATGGAACGAATACATGCAGAATGGTTTCATCGACCTGCATGCATCTTGGGATAATAATAATGAGAAGAAAAAAGAGAGGCGGAGGTTGTGGGTGGAGCAGGATAAGGATGGTAACATACAATAGAAATAACAATAACACTTTAGATGAGCCATGAAAATAAATAATATTGTTGCATTCTGATCACCCCACAATAATAATGATATCTTACACTTGTCAAGGCCACACATTTGTAGGGTATGGCTGGTAATTAGTTTTTTATTTTCCCACATCCAATGGAATAAAAGCAAAATAAACCCATAGAGGGTTTTCAACTTAGAACACTGAAGGATGTAAGTGAATACTGCGAGGAGGCGTTTTGTGTGATGCTATATCGTTTCTGCCAATCTACTTTATTAACAACAGTGATGTTTTAAAATGAAATGGTATGAAAGTGAAAGTAGAAAAAGATAAAGAAAGGAAGAACAACGAGGGAAACAATGGAAACGACAACAACAGTGCCAACAAGGATTTTTAACATCCGCCACAAGACCACACATTATGGGAGAGGGAACAGTCAATCAAATTAAGCCTTAGTACTTGATTGTCAGTTATGTTATCGACCATAGAATGATGGAAGGCAAAGTCAACCCCAACGGGATTTGAACTCAGATCTTAAAAGAACGGTACTAAATACGGCAAGCTATTTTACTCCAGTAACCTGCTCTACCGATTTTGCCTCCCACCAACCTAGCGATAACAAGAATAAAAAAACAATAGTAGTAATAACAGAAATAAGGCAAGCGAACAACAGCAAGTATACCCCCAAAATATAATTACGACAAAAATAACATTTTGGAAGAAAAATCACAAGAAAAATATTCCCTTTTGTTTGTTTTGGCTCAATGTGCCTATTAGAAGTTTCTGAAGCAACATTTGTATTTCTTTTGCCTTTTTATCAAGTTGACTTCAATGATTAACCGTTTTGTGGCCAGATTTCTAACAAAATACATTGTCTATGTTTATATTAATCTTGAAAACAATAAATAATTTGGGTGGGGATTTAACAAAATAATATACTTTTATCATAAATTGGTATATTAAGCTGGTGTTTGGAACATAATTTAACAAAAAGGTTCTTACATGAAATTATGATGGAAAGTTTCAATTTAAATATGAACAACTTTAAAAACAAGATGGATTTTGTATCAAATATCCAGAGGCGTTTTAAAGCAGGTTGGTTTTAAAGATGGAAAATATGAAGAGTAAACAAAGAATTATAACATATGCATTAAAGAAAACGGAATATTTATTTTGTATTTCTTCACGTCCTTTTACAGCCCAAAATAAAATTTAAAGAAGAACAATAATATTCTAATGCAGATAACTTATTTTACTTGAAGGCAATCTAATTTCTGTTTTGCTAACTTCCACATACACATTAATTTCACAATGTTAAATATTTTTCTACTGCAATACACACTTTCACATTTACATTTTATTTTCCCACCACCACCACCACCACCATCATATCAGAATATGTCTGAATAACAATGAAATATTCAGTATCTGAATTTCTTTTTTATTATCTACCATTACATCTTACTGTTGTTACTTTCATTAGTTCGTTGGTTTCGTATAACATTTATGTTATGCATTTTCTAGTGTAGTGGTATCATTTCCACACACAGCAAATCATTAATTCATATATGGATAAACACATACACATACATACATATACATGCATATATGCACACACACACACATGTATTATGCATGATGCATACATACATACATACACACATAACATACATACATACATACATACTTACGTAGATAGATACATACATACGTAGAACAAAACTTAAATAACTACACTCCTCACCATCAACAATTGGAAAATAAAATAGAACGATGTTTGGAGATAGTAAAAAGAGAACACTTCAGTTTAAATTGATTACCACTCAAACAGGAGTTAAAAGCTGTTAGCGAAAAACTTTGGCATCAGAAGAGAGTAACCGAAAGAAAAATAATTAACAAAAAATTCAGTTGAAACCAATCTGCAATTTATTGAGAAATGAGAGGACAATGAATAAATGTCACAGAGGCTTCCTCTCAGAAATATATGGATTCATTCTGGAGAATATTCTGGAGTGAGGAAAAGGAGTTTAATCAGGATGCAGTGTGGCTATGTCCCTGCATAACACCAAAAACATATAGTATTTAAGGAAAAACCTTTAAGATTGTGATTAAAAATTCCAGGGCTGGAAAACACCAGTAAGAGACTTGATTGTCGGGTACTGGCACAAAAAACAGACTTTCGCTTGGAGGTACCTTATTGACCTTTACCACCAAGCTTTCAGTGGAGGTATAAATATACCAAACTGGTTGTGTTTGACAGAAACAAATCTAATACCAAAAAACAAAGATACTCACATGACGAAAAACTATCGACCAATTGCACGCCAGAATTTAATATATAAAACAGTGATGGCCAACCTTTTATAGCCCATGGACCACAAAGCTTATCTTCAAACCCTGATGGACCATTGTTCAAAATAAAATTGAAGATAAAATTTGAATTACTAGTAACTTTATTTTATATTATGTTCTTCAAAGTTAGTGAAACTTATATAAAAACCTGATTGGGCGCTAGAAGTGATCAGGGCTATTGATGTTACAAGCCAAAAATATCAACCAACACCAGGAATTTCCACATCAACAGTGATATAGACTGCCTCTACCTAAAACGAAAACAAGGAGGCATATGCTTAACATCGATCCAAACATCCTTTGAATATGTCGCAATATATCCATTCAACAACAACTATTAATCACCAACCATCGAAGTGCAACCATGAATCAAGTCTGTGTACATGAGGCAGATAACATCATGAAAGTTGGAAAAGAATTCATCGAAAATTATTCCCTGACTACTGACCAAGAACACACACCCAAGGAAGCTGCACAGCTCTACCGCAACAAATCATCAGAAGAAAGGTTGTGCACTTATCAAAAGAAAAATGGGCCATGCATGGTTATGCTATCAGAAAGCCTTAAAGTAACAGTAACATAGATAACCAAAGAAGTCTATCTTGGACTAATAACCGTTATATTAGTTCCCACTAGTCCAGGAGCAGGAAACGACAAAGAAATATCTGATGCACAAAAGAGAAAGGGATGCAGGTAAAGTACCTAGATGGGACAACCGTTGAAGACTCCGGAAAAAAACAGATGTCACCCACATCATAAGAACATGTCCGAAAATTACACCCATGAGGTATGATATTGTGGCTAAAATATTATACAATGCAATCCGTAAGAAGGATATCCCTGAAAATAAAAATATACGTTACAGTGTTGTGGCGGGCATAATCACTCATAATATGAAAGAATACTGATGGGATGTTTCTCTCAAAATCTCAGTAAATGTAGACATAACATACATGCACACATTTTCTTCTGTCCAATGAAAAGTGTGCACAGTAGTGGAAATTAGTTGCACAGCAGATACCAACGTAATGTCAAAGATTAGTGAAAAAGAAAACATCTATGCCGAACTAATGAGAAATCTACAATTACTCCACATGGACTATAGCTTTAGATTTATACCTGTAGATGTGGGGGCTCTTGGATGTGTAACTAACTGCCTCAGTACCTTTCTTGAGAAGCTGGGCTTCCCCAAATCAGAAAGAACACAGCTATGTAGAAATTACAGCTTCAAGCCATTAATGGAAATGTGAAAATATGTAAAACATTTCTGAAGTTTAGCATATAATAACTGCATATACACATGTGTAAACATACAAACATTTGTATATGTACACATACATAAGCCATAACATAGAGATCCATACATGCAATGACATACTCTCTCACATACATACTTACATACATACATACATACATGCATGCATGCATGCATACATGCATGCATAAAATTTGAAAGAAACATTGGGTAACCGAGTCCTAGATACAATATGCCTGAAATAAAATAAGGGGATGGTCACGATTGGAAAACCACTTTGTTGTACAAGTCTAAGTTCATGCGTGAAGATAATGTAATAGTACAGAGTAACAACTACGGATAAAACAGCTGCACAATTGATAAAGTCTTATTTACTGCCATTACTTACCCACATTCCCATGTGGTCTAGTGGTTAGGATTCCTGGCTTTCACCCAGGTGTCCCGGGTTCGATTCCCGGCATGGGAACGGGTGATTTGTTTTTGTTAAAGATTTAAGTTGTAGCTTATAGTTACGTTACATACATGCATGCATACATACATACATACATACATAGGTCTGCCGCCACACAGACACGCGGTAGCCGCTTACAAACACATAGAAATGAGTGAAGTTTACAACAGCTCAAAACACAGCTCACAGAAAATTTTAAACATAACTTCACTATTTACATCAACATCACTAAGAACGATTATGACACGAGTAGATAGAAAACCTACTAACTCGCTGTTCTCCGAGATCGATGAAGTTGCTAAAGAACACTTCGCACAAATTAAAGCTCTCAGCTTTTGGATATTAAATGTTCTACTGTATTATGTTGCAGTTACCATTGACCAGCAGATGGGAGTAACAGAGATGGATCGAAATTTGAGCACAACCAAAATGGATCTCTTCAAAGGAAAATCGACAGATTACGGAAAAACATCGTCAGTTGTATACTATCATCAGATGAAATGTCAATGATGAATTCACGAACTAATAGCTGCGACTTTATGATAGACTATATACAATGTTTGGGAATTGCCGACGCTTGACACTCATAGGTAAACGGATTGCCCTTAAGCACGAACTACTAGCGGTAAGTCAAAAGCTTTCGTATCGTAAGATACCGTAAGTTTGCATCAAATCCACATACTGCATATCGTAGCATGAAAGACCATTTCATCAAGGTTGTAAATGCCCCTCCCCTGTATGATCTGGAGTCATTCGAGGTGGGAATTTGGAATGTAAACAAAAAGCACAACAGCAATGCAGTATGGTTAAATGATGTACGAAGTGAGTACTGTACAAACGTCACTCCTAAAACACATGACATCACAAGTGAAACTCTTCTGACAGTTGTTGCAAAACTACCGAATGGAAAATCAACTGTGAGAGACCTAGCAGTCGGTTATTGGTATAGGAAGCTCATGTTCTACAGGGAAGCTCCCGTCAACCTATTAAAAAGATCGTTGAACGCTGATTGCTAGACTGATTGATAGTTGCGCGGACAATACTTGTGCCTAAGAGCCAAGAGACACATATGGCTAAAGCCCACTGTTCAATACCATGCTTAAATGTTATATATAAACAGTACCCAGATTACTTGAATGTGTTTCTCCAAGATCACTATGAAACAAACTTGAGAGAATGTGAAGAACTCCTGAGCATAAACCTGTTCCATGTGACCCACGGGTAGCTGGACTAACCTACTTAAACAGAAACTTGGAGCAGAAACACTCATCATATCATCAGAAAGGATTTTAAGCTAGAGGATACCAACAACATTGACAGGAAGAGTAACTTCCCTGTACCTCAGATAGATACACCACATCCCACCTAGAAGGATACGCCTTTTATATTCAGGAACAGGAGATAACTACTAAATATCTGATCAATAAGAGGGCGTACTATTGCATCCAAACCTCCACGTTATGAAAGAAAATGTTGATTGTGCTTCACTAGTGTAGAAGAGACCAGCCACAACAACAGCTGCCCAAAAATCTCCGTGAGGTACTACCTTCCAATGAGACATGACATTGTTACTAAAACTATTTACAATGTAATACGCAAGAAAAGCGCACCAGAACCAGAATGTATCCATCCCTTAAAAATAAAGAATACTGGAGGAACATTCCAATAAAATCAACAACCTGATGCAAGTACAATTGATCTGATATTGTTCCATAGGGCAGGGAACAAAAGTCATGCACTGTTGTAGAGATCAGCTGCCTAGTGGATGTGAATGTGTCATCTAAGGTTGAGGAAAAAGAGAACATTTATGGTGAACTGATGCAGAACATACAGCTCTTGTATCTAGCTACAGATTTTCATTTGTACTTGTTATCATAGATGCACTGAGCTATCGAACAACAACCTTGAAATGGTAGGGCTTTCAAAGAAAGAACAATGCAAATTGACCCACTAGTTGATTGGATTTATCCTGCAAATCCAATCAACTAGTAGTACAGTTAAAATTTGTAAAACGTTCCAAATATTCTCCATTCTTTATATGGCATACACACACATACATAAAGAGTAATCACTCACACACACACATACACACACACACATATATACACACATACGCACGCACGCACATATGCATATACTTGTATACTAAAGAGACATGTACAGTCTTAACATGAGTGCAAGTTCATCCACATATACACCTACATAGATGCGCACATTAACTCACTCACATATTCACAAATCCCTGGAACTGTCTTAACTCTAACGAAAAAGCCTTGTCACTTTAAGTTCTTTAAATCTCAAAGAAGATATGTGTGTGTGTGTGTGAATTAATATATCATCATCATCATCATCATCATTATCATCTGCTTTTCCATACTGGCATAGTTGGATAAGTCTGTTCCATCTCAGCGTCTCGCCACTTGTTATGATCTCTTGTTACCCGCTTCATGAAATTGAGTATCCTGAGCGTCCTGAGATCTGCCTTCACCACATTTTGCCATGTCTTCCTTTGTCCTCCTCTTCTGCAAGCTTCTACCATTTGCATCGCTTGAGCCTTCCTTACCCACGTGTGTGTCTGTGCGCGCATATATACATGTGTGTGTGTGTGCGTGCGTGAGAGGGTACAATTTCAATTTCATATATTAAATTTGTTAATTTTAAAGCAGTTATGGAAATAAAAATAAATACCCCAAGTAACACACCTACGAGTTATCTCTGACCACCAGCTTCCGTACAGTTTCAGGTTCGTTCTTTGGACAAGGGTCTAAAAACAGAAAGGTAACACTCTCCAATAAAATTAACAGGTCTTTTCTAATTCAGCAGAACTATAATCAAAGATATTCCAGCCATGACCATCCTGTCTTTTAAAATATCTAATGTTTCCTTTTTTAAAACAGTAGGGTGTGATTTGAGGGAGATTTGGTTGCTATTTCTTGCAAGTCGAGTGACCACACAGAAGTTCTCTCATTCGCTTGTAGAGACTGTTGTTTTGAGCAGAGGTTTTATTTTCCAATGAAGGACTCTACCTAAATGTCAGTCTCTATTTCGTCTCAAAGAATACCAATATACACCAGTTTTTTGTGTATTTTCTCTCCCATCTGTTTCATATCGACATAGATCATCACGAAATTACCAATTCTAGTGAATATCCATATTCTTTGAACAATCTAAGATTATTTATAATTCACCTAATTAAATCTTCATTTAATGGATTATAATATAGCAAAAAATATTTGTTTCTGATGACCTCAGCAAATTTATTACATTGCCCCTCTCTGAGAATATTGTTTGGAAATAAGTATTAAATTAACACAGAATCAGCGCTTTTTGGTACATTGATTTCTATGGGCTGGATCACAGTTGTAAACAAAAAAGCCCTAAAAGAAAAAACGAAAAAAATGAAATGGTTATGTGATATAGACTTTTAAATTAATAACTAGATTTAAAAATAGCAGAGACTTATTAGTATACAGCTCAAGTATGACACGCAATGGACTACTGCTCCCATATCTGTGACAGTGCTGTTACTACACAGACAAACATCCGAGACAACATCCAACAGAAGGCCATCTGACTGACTAGCAAAGTCTCATTCACCAACACACTACAACCATTGGCATATATTCTGGGTGTGCTAGGTGGGCACCGTACACCCACAAACGATAGTAAATTGTATTTATAATAGTTCTGTTTTTGTAACATCATTATATAATCTGGACGTAATTAATTTTCTGTTCTAATAATACACACTCCAGAAACAATGATTAAATCAGGTTGAAGTCGTATCACGTATAGAAATTGCCTAAAGTTTGTATGCTTATACTTATGACAGATTAGTAGGTTCAGCATGGCAGTACACCTTGTGGAAACAACCACCATATGCCACAGACTACAACCTCTGATTCATAGATGCACTGTGGCTTCTCTCTGCCAATCCTTTCACTACTACAACGGCCTCTGCTCTTCTGAAACGGCCAGTCGGATACCACCTCCACCCAGACTCACTCTATATACTCATCTCTTCCCCTCCTGTCACCCCCAGTATGTATCACCTTCAGGCTTTTGCACTAACTACTTTGCTCAAACCTTCGTCTCTCCAAAGCACCAACGTCTGGAGTTTCTTTCCTGTTCACATTTCTTCTGCAGACGTTGACTTATAGATGTTTAAGCTGAACATTGACTATATTAATCTCACCAATCTTGGAATGCCTGCTGAACGTCATGGGTACTGTGTTTTCTCCTGTCTAAGCCATAAAAAAACAAGTATTTGTTCTTTATTTAGAGTTTTTTCTTATCTTTATTTCTTATATGTTTATGTCTTCGTTTACATTTAACATATATAAATGTATTTTTTGAGAAATCTTACTTTAAAACGGAATGTCTTCAAAGATAAAGAAGTAAAGGAAAAGTAAAAAAGAAGAAAAAACAAAGAAAAATTGGAAATTACAAAGTATGCACCTACCTACCTACCTACCTACCTACCTACCTACCTACCTACCTACCAACCAACTAGCCATTAATGGAGTAACTATCAGTATCTCTGAAACGTTTGTACATTAGTAGAACTATAATTGTAAAAAATAAAATATATATATATACTAGCATTGCCCGGGTACGACTGCTAGTTAGCTGTTATTGTTCCTGTTTATAAGGTTGTTAGCTGATCCTACTCTAGAGCATCCTACATACAGTTGATCATGAGAGAAGCAGTCTTCTTATAATTGTAACCCAACAACTTTCATTGTTTGTCCCTGTGATTTGTTGATCGACATGGCAAAACTTAATCTTACTGGGAATTGTAAGCACCTAAACTGAAATGGCATCTCTGATGTTATTAGAGGTATCCTAGGGATAAAAGTATCTTCACCCTTGCCACAACCAGTTTGAATTTGTGCTTCAATGACATGAGGCTGTAATGCCTTTATTATTAATCTGGTACCATTGCAGAGCTTAGGCGGATCTAAATTTCGAAGAAGCATTACAGGAGCTCTAACTTTAAGTTGTAGTTGGTGAGGAAGCATCCCTGGGACTTCTAAAGAATTTAAAAACTCCGTTGGATAGTTGACAACTTCATTTTTTATCAATAACTGTATTAATGCATATAACATGGGCCTGTACAAGTTGATGGAAGATCATTGTTGATGCCATCTCTTAGATGTATATATAAATCACATCTTCATTTTTTAAGTAATGATATTAGCTCGAAATGTGGTCATTTGAAATGCAGAATTGTATGCTTGAAGATTTTGTAAGAAGTGTTCAGATTCAGATGTAGTGCCTGTAAGTAGAGTTCTCAAAGGTTCTGGGGGTTCCAAACGCGCAGGTAACTGAACTTTTCCATTGCTATAATACATTCCTGGTGGTTCTGTATCCCACTTTTTAGCACCACACTTATCACATATTATAGACATTGATCCAACAGTAAGCACTTTATCAGTTGCATATTTATATCATGGATTATAGTTAAAAGCACTTTAATTCCACTGCCAAGCATTGAAGGCTCGAGATCGTGTTTGAGTTTGTCTTGTTCTTTGAGCCTGAAGACGTACATAATGTTGTTCCTCTGTTTCTTGCTCTCTGTAAATCATTTGTTTTAATTGTTGTGCTTGATGCCTGTGTTGAAGTTGTTCAGAAGATTCTTGTTGTCTATATCCAGATTGCCTTAATGATTCTGCCTGAATACTGGCTTCATGCTTTTCAACAGTTTCTTGTTGTCTTTGAGTAGCCTGCCTTTCAGCTTGAGCACAAAGTCTAGCTTTATGCTGTTCCAAAGACTCTTCCTGTATTTGAGCAGCCTGTCTTACGGCTTGTACTTGAAGTCCCTGATTGTTTTCTACTTTTATTTCAGCTGCTCTTTGTGTTCGCTTTCTTTTAGCGACAGAAGACTTTCCATAGAAAGGGCGTTTCTTGGGTGGCATCTTGATTTATCGAATTTGCCGGGAAAATAAAGAGTTTTCCAGAAGGTAATGGATCAGTTTAGAATAGTATAGTATATTCTAGCTTTTAAATATACACATAAAGAAGTCAGTAACACAGTTGACAGGATGCTTATGGACACATGTATTCATCCGCCGCTAAACAGTCTACACAAATGCACAATAAATTTATTTTTAGACTGTGCATACATAACAAATTACATAAATTGATGCAGTAATCATTAATTCTCAGGGCACAACTGGATAATACAGGTCCCATGGAATTACTGCCGTCAATCTTCAGCACAGAAGGCCATAATGTAATACTTTCATTTTCTGAATATGATGAACATCAAATGAAATACTTGTTCTCCTTATACTGCTTCAATTATTTAATGTGACGATTAAATAAATAAAAAATCAATAAGTATAATATCAATACTTCTCTATGTGAAGATAAAATTAATAAATAATCAATAATGATAATACAAACAAGTTACGGAGTTGGATACCACTGGGAGATATGGGTTAAAATGTGGTTAAATGTGTCTCGTTATGTCAAAGATATTCATCACCAACATTTTATAATTTTCTTTTCAAAAATCTAAAAAGGGTAGGAATCCTTAAGTTTAAGTCTCTTTTCGCTAAAAAACCGGAAGTTAAAAATAAAGCGTATGTTTGTTGCACATGCGCATGAGGATGCACTCGTTCCAGTATTATATTTATTATTTATTTATTATATTAAGAGCATTTATTTTTCTTTAAGCGCTCTATATTTAAAGAGCATTCCAAACGTGACCATTCCATTTTTTCTTTAAAGCATTGTATATATTAAGAGCGTTCCGAACGTGACCATCCAGTTCTTTATCTTTAAAGTATTAGTACACACACACGCACATATGTATATATGTAGACAGTATTATTATTATTTTAAGAACGTTCCAAACGCGACCATCCCGTTTTTTATTTAAAGCATTCTATATATTAAGAACGTTCCAAACGTGACCATCCATTCTTTTCTTTAAAGCGTTCTAACCTCCAAGTTATGCTGTCTTTCTAAACGTTTCAAACGTGACCATGCCGTCTTTTTGGAAACCAATTTTCCCTTACAAAATTTGGCTGTTCACACACATTTCTGTCGCCCAACATGCTAGAAATAGCAGCCAAATCTCCATGAAAATTTACCATACCTTCGTTTGTTAACATAGTAGGTTGTGGGAGATTTGGCTACTATTTCTAGCCGCTCTAGACTCATCCGCACAATTATGTCAGGTACCGTCATTGGTTATTTGTATTAAGAAAATAAACAAAGCTGCTTTTACCATCTTAACAAACGAAGGTAGGATGAAGTTTCAGGGACGAAATATTTTTCTAATAAAGTTGTTTTTAACCCTTTCGTACCATGTTTCTAATGAAATACACTGCTTATGATTTTCAATTATTTTGAAAATAATCAAAAACTTTGAGGGATTTAGTATAACTATTTTTCTCGTTATTAAGTTGGTGTTTCGAACATAACTTAACAAAAAGTTCTTACATAAGATTATAATGGAAGGCTTAAATTTAAATATGAAGTCTATAAAATATATATATATATATATGGTGAAAGTGAACCATTTTTCTGTGAAAGCACCCCTAGTAGCTGTGTTTCTTACCTGTAAATTTCATAATAATTAAGCTGCGAAAAGCCCAATTCTAGACATTTTCTGCTCAGTCATTACAGAACTTAAGCAATTTTCAAAAGGATGTTAAGAGTATCAAGCACAACTGGGTAGCCGTTAACCTTTAGTACGGATGGCCATAATGTAATACTTTCATATACTGTTTTTTTTCTGAATGTGACGAACATCAAATGAAATACTTGTTCTCGAAAATACTGCTTTAATCATTTAATGCGATGACTAAATAAATAAATAATCAATAAGGTTGATATCGAAATACTTATCACCAACAGTTTATAAGTTTCTTTTTAAAAAAACGAGAGTATTTGATAATGAACCGTCATTATCGATGAAATATTTACATTCTAGATTATGTCTTTTATATACTTCTGTACTGAAGGTTGATGGCAGTAATTCCACAATACCAGTCTTTACGAGGTGGAAATATGTGAATTTCGTATTCCTCAAACTAAAAACAACGAAATAAGGAATAACACCATTAAATTCCTTGTAAAAATCTGGTTACTGCGAAGTTACTTTAAAATTAGTAAGTTTAACTATTATATTTTTTATAGAGAACAAATAAACAAATAAACAAATATCCTCTTTTATATCTATCTATCTCTCTCTCTCACTCTCTCTCTCCCTCTCTCTCCCCCCTCTCTCTCTCTCTCTCTCTATATATATATATA
>JAOPJM010073183.1:0-14440 GCA_027124095.1 Muusoctopus leioderma
ATATAATTCAATGATTCATATCAATTTGATGATGCAGTACTGTGTGGAACTGTGTCCTACAGGATGTTAAGAGTTAAGGAATATAGATTTGGTGAGGTTAAGGCTGCTTATATTCAATCTGAACTGAAAGAGGTTATTCATAGCTGAAGAGAAAACATGGGCAAGAAGATCATTCCACACAGACGTAGTTCTGGAGAATTAGAAGTGGGAACAACATCATCATCATCGTTTCATGTCCACTTTCTATGATGGCATGGGTTAGAAATCAGTTCATGTTCGGAATTACTGCCCTCCTAGATGGGTCGGGGACAACATTTCACTCGTATGTTTCGTTTTTGGAATGGTTTCTATGGCTGGATGCTCTTCCTAACATCAACCACTTTACAGAGTGTACTGGGTGCATTTTATTGTGGCAGCAGCATTAGAGAGGTTGTCATGTCCTCAACAACTCTAAAGAGTCCTATCTACCTTATTTTGTCTCCATTCAATCAGCAACAACTTTACAGAGTGTACTGGGTACATTTTATCACGACACTAACACTACTCGATGTAGTCTCCATACTTTCAAGGCAAACATGACAGAGTATGAATAGGAGAATGGTGACCAAGAGGGTTAGAGAGGAGAGAGTATGGATATGGGTGTGATGGTGGAAGCAGTGATAGGATGGTAAGGGAAGGAGTAATGGGAGAGAGACAGTGATAGCTGCATGCTGGTTGTTGGTAATAGGTAGGAGGTTGAATAGTTAACAGTAAGAGCAGCAGCAATACAGATGTGTCATGGTATGAGAGAGCAAAGGATGGATAGCAACAGAGATGGGTGATGGTAAATGAGTGGTAAATGTCAACTGAGAGTCACATGAAGGAGAAAGAATGATGATGGTTAGCAGTGGGGGGTGACATTATGGGGTACAGTACATGGACAGATCTGATGCCATCCTTCATTACACAGATGGCATGATGGATGAGAAGTAGAATGGTAAAGAGATGATGGTGGGAGAGGGGTAGAGTGATAATTGTTTCTAATTTAGGCACAAGGCCAACATCCCCAGTACTTGACTGGTACTTTATTTTATCGACCCTGGAAGGATGAAAGGCAAAGTTGACCCCGGCGGGATTTGAACTCCGAGTGCAGTGAGCCAGAACGAATACCGTAAGGTAGTCTGTCCGACACGCTAACGACTCTGCCAATTCGCCAATAATAATGATTTCTAACATAGGCAGAAGACCACACATTTTGGGTGAAGAGTGTTGTCAGATTAATTGACCACAGTACTTAACTGGTACTTATTTTATCGACCCAAGAAGTTGATCGCAGCAAGATTTGAACTTCAAATTTAAGTAAACATAACTAAGTACCAGAAAGATTTTGTCCAGCACTCTTTGTCAATTCTGTCACACATTACTTTTACAATAATGTTAATAATAACTCTAAACAGATAATTCAAAATATTGGGTCAAGTAATGAAAACAGGAAAGCAAACAGAAACCATCTTTGGACTTTAACAGATGAAACCATAAAACCCAGGGATAGAGGAAGACAAAGGTTTGAAGGGATTAACAGAAAACAGAGGATGATGGAGGTCAAGAGATGACAGAAATCAAGAGATGTCAGTGGTCAGGAGGTGAGTGAAGACAAGGGCTGGGAGAGGTCAGCAGATGAGATAACAATTTAACCCTTTTGATACCAACCCACCTGAAACTGCCCCTGGTTCAATGATAAAAAACCATTTGTTTTAAAGTGTTTACATTTAAATTTAAACCTTCCTTTATAATTTTATGTAAGAACTTTTTGTTAAGTTATCTTCCAAACATCAACTTAATGACAAGAAAGTTAGTTATTTCACTAAATCCCTCCAAATTCTTGATTATTTTTCAAAATTAATTGAAAATCATAGGCAGTGTATTTCATTTTCTGCCCCATTAACCTCATAGTTTAACACTATGTTTTAATTGGTCCAATCTCCAATTGTAATCAGAGTGCCTTATTCCTATATATTCTTTTATTGGTTTCAATTATTGGACTGTTGCCATGCTGGGACACCACCTTGAAGGGTTTTTAGTCGACTATATTGACTCTAGTAATTTGTCTGGCACTTATTTTATTGGCCTCGGTGGAGGTTAATAGGTGAAATCAACCAATATGGAACTTAATACCACAAGCAAAGGCAACTGGATATAGAACTTAATACCACAAGGTATTTTCGTTTGATGGACCAATATATTTTTTTGCCAACGAACGCCAACACACACACACCCACACACACATATATATATATACACACACACACACACACATATATATATATATATATATATATACACATAAGACAGGCTTCAGTACAATTTCCATCTACCAAATTTCACTCACAAGGCATTGGTCAACCTAAGGCTATAGTAAAAGTCTATATTAATGAGCCGATGCTCTCACAGAAGGTTCAGATGTCAACATTGTTAATGGTGACAGAAATGATGCTGCTGCTGCTGCTGATGATGATATTGTTACTGTTACTGATGACGACAGCAATGGTGATGAAGAGATAAGCATGACAATGATGACAATGACTTTCTTATTTCAGAAACATATCATCAACACAAATTTGCATTAGCCATCATATTTACCTGTGAAACAAGGAGGAAGGAGTGAATGATATGGAGGGTGGACAGAGAGAAGAAAATAGTAAAGCAGGAGAAGGTACAATGGATTATGCTAGAAAAGGAGAGCTTACCTGTGATCTGATGTTCTCAGTTCAACTCGGCTATAAAGCAGTTGTTTCACTGGGAAAAAATCAGGGTCTTCGTTACCTGGAATCACACCAAAGAATAAAATTAACTTTGTATTTAGATATGTGTGTGTATGCATGTGCTTGGCTTCATTAGAAATTGGAAAGAAGTAAGTAAGTGATTAGGATTAGGCTGAAGATCAAAGTATATGTTGGTGGGGGGTAATGGATTATAGAGTCAGGAATAAGTAGAAGATCAAGGGAAATGTTGGTGGGGGGTAGTGGATTATAGAGTCAGGAATAAGTAGAAGATCAAGGGAAATGTTGGTGGGGGGTAGTGGATCATAGAGTCAGGAATAAGTAGAAGATCAAGGGATATGTCTGAGGATTACAGAGCTAGGGCTGAATCAAGGCAAATATTTAGACAATGCAGATTACACTATATGCCATGATTAGGCAGAAGATTAAGATAAAAACAAAAATAAAAAACAAATCTAATGTTTACATAGCTTGGTCGTTTTGAGGTTAAAACAAAGGCAAAATTGCCTGGACATTGAATCAAGGAAAATATCAGGATTTATAGAACTTGATCAGAATTAACCACCCCGTCCCACCCTACCTCCACACACACACACACACACACACACAAAGAGTAAATGATAGAATTAACAAGCTAGTTGTTTGGAGATTGTACAACAAGATGAATGTCAGAATTTACTGAGTTGTATGGCAACGTGAATAAATGCCTAAAACACCCTAATAAACTTTCCAAAAAGTATCAGTGCTTAACACTCCAGTTTCATGTGCTTAAGTGAATGAGAGATACATCTCTCACTGGAGAGGATGCTACACTATTGCAGATGAACTTCCCAGATCTGATGCCTATTTCTGACCATGTTGCGGAACTGAGGAGATTAGAATTAAGTGTAGCGCATGAATACACACACACACACACAAATGCGTACTGTATATTTGAACTCAAAACACGGGTATAGCCCAATATGTTCACCATTTTTCTCTTACAAGGTTACACGGCAACATTATTTGATTAAATTGCTATAAATTGTTATTTTAAACTAGTTTCTAAAAATCAATCAATAAATAACAAACAAAAACAATACCCCCTACAAACAGAAGATTAGTCTTTAAAATCTCACCAGATTTGGTAAGGAATTTTCTTTTCCGCCATAGTATTCGATCAGTCCATGCGGGAACACGACATTTTTCACTGGTGTCATAATCATCACTAAAGTTATCATACTTGTAGGTTGGGGCAAAGCAGGTCGGACCTTCTTCGAAACCTCTGAAAACCTGTTGAAGTAACAATTAGATGTTTTCTTATGAAGCACAGAAGAGTAATTTAACTTTTGTTTTGTTTTTTTTCTTTTTACTGTAAAGAGAGTGAGATAGTGAAATAACACTTAATCAGTTAACGTTATTATTTCCAAGTTATCGAAATACAGTTGTTAAAGAAAGAGATGGAGTTTTGAATTTACAAGAGGAAAGGAGTTAAATGTTGATTGTGGGGATGTAAAATGAGAAAGCCCTGTTACCATGTCTATAGTCTGACATAGTAGACAAAAGCATTGCCGTAATACTAACCTTAAATTAGGAATAGATTATTAACGAGATTGAAAAAGATACAGAATAATACATACATACACACACACACACACACATACATACATACATACATACATATATATATATATATATATATATATATATATATATATATATACGATGGGCTTCCACACAGTTTCTAGCTACCGAATTTCACTCACAAGGTAATAATCAACCCAAAGCTATGGCAGAAGGCACTTACCCAAAGTGATGAGCAGTGGGATCAGAACTAGAACCATGTGGTTGTGAAGTGAACTTCTTGTCCACACAGCCAAGATGCGCCCAAGCATTTAGTGGGGTTTTTTGCTTTGTTTTGTTTTTTTGGGGGGGGTTTCCATCTCTCTATTTTCTGAGTTGAAATTCTACCTTTCCTCTCTTGAGGGTTGTAGGGGTGGAGGGAGGGGGCAGGTCGATAAAATAAGTACCTGTGATATATTGAGAATTTATTCAATCAACTCTATCCTTCCTCCTTACATTTTTGTGGCTTTTCACCAATGATAGAATCCTTATTTAATGTTGTTGTTGTTGTTGTTGTTGTTTAGCCACAGGTCAGTCCTGACCAAGTAGACCTATGATCGAAGGCATTTTAACCATGACCGTCACATCTTTTATCCACACACAGTATATTGAGGACTACATCATCTAATGTATCTTTCCTTTTTAAGATGGTATGGTATGATTTGTGAAAGATTGTGCTGCTATTTCTAGCAGGTCAAGTGACCCCATAGCAGCTCCTTTGTCAACTCATCATTCTTATTTAATAAATTATAAGACTGGAGGAGATGACCAAAACAATTTAGAGCACCTGGTTAAATGCATTACAATACTTAGTTGCACCTTTCATTCCTCCTGTTATGTTTTCTTTACTTTTCATTCTTCCCAGGATCAATAACAATAATATAACATGACTCAGGCATGGCTGAGTGTTTAAGAAGTTTTCTTTGCAGCCATAAGGTCCTGGGTTTGGTACCATTGCGTGACATCTTGGACAAGTGTCTTTCATCATAGCTTTGGGTCGACCCAAGCCTCGTAAGTGAAATTGGGTTGACAGAAACTATGGAATGAACTGTACCTGTAATTCAAAGAGTCAGCCTTGTCACACACTACGTCAAGTTGATTCTGCCTAAGGATTACGTTAAGTGTATAACTGTTTCTGGAATACTCAGCCACATATAATATAATTCAATGAGTAGGTAGTCCAGTTGATTGAACAACTGGAATACTTATTGCTGGAACCAACGGAGATCCATTTACTTATTTTACTCATTTACAAATGGAGTCATTTCAAGTGACCATATAACTTTCCCTAATATATATATATATATATATTTAGCCTTGTACTTTGTCAACAGAAATCTTTATGATAAAAAAATATTTCTATAAATAGGAAACTGGTCTTTAGCGCTTCATTTCTAGCAGTGTTAAACAAACAACAAATGAATTTTCTCCTGAATACGATGTCAAGATATCGCAACTAACATCTTTAAAAAATGGAGCAAAGACTTTTTATACAATATATTGTATACTGTATATTGTATATTGTATACTGTATATTGTATATTTATACAATATATTGTATAATAACAATTACTACCAACTGCTGTGTCTTTACTTTGCCTATTCTATCACTACTGGAATAGCCTCTGTTTCTCTGAACTAGCTAGGCCCAGGCCCACCTGATACATCCATTCCTCCTATCTCATCGACCCCTATACTCTGTCCCCAGCCCATCCAACACACCTGTCTCTCCTCTTCTCATTGGCCTTACTGTGTCTCACCTCCTGAATCTGGTACTAAACACTTTGCCTAATCTTTCCCTACCACCACCTCCACCCATACTTTTACTGTTGAGGTTGACCTACAGAAGGTCAAGCTAAATGTTAATTGCCTCAATCTCACCAGTCTAGGAGCAAAGGTAATGGTACTGCACCAATAAATAAAGCAGCTGGACCGATAAATAAATGTACTTTGACCATTTAATCAAATTATTTATTTGTATTGCAAGTTTTAACACCAACTAAGTTTCTAATTTGTAGTAATAAACCCATAAAACATTTAAGATATTTTAATGTGTACTTAAGATAAGTTAAAGAAATATATTTTGTGTAGAGAACGATAAAAATTTACAATTACACTAAGGAAGCAACAGAGCTGCAGATCTGCTTAGGGGCCTATTTAGTTGATATGAAATATTCTAGTGGTGTCTATTTGAAAATAAAAAAATAAAAAAAGGGAATGAATGCATTAAGTGGGGTTAGGTGGAGAATAGTACAGTATTGGCTAGTTTATAGGAATTGGATTGTGTCTTTACTGGATTTCTTCTTCTGTGTAGATACCCACTGAGTACACAATTCAATGGTTAGTTAGATGTTGGTGAATGAAAGCTTGATTGTGAAGCAAATGACATCTAAAATATGTGTGTGTGTTATATGTGTACTATTCCAGAGGTGCAAAACAATTCTGATAATTTCAGAGTTGTACCTGTTTGATAAGCAGGTCCATGCAGAGTATGAGACAGATGGGCCAGTTAGCATGGGCCTACAATTTTGAGGGGGCTTACTCCCAGGCAGGCAAAGGGGGAATCCTTTGGTAAAGAATTACCTTTTTTATAAATCATTCTAGTTCTTTTATTCTGTCCTGTTACTTGTCAGTACATCATGTACACTATGTATACATGTATATACCTGTAACCCATACATAAATTATATGTATTTAGCACTGATTACTAAAATACTTGAGTAGTTTGAAATGGGGGCTTACATTTCACATTTTACCTGCGCCAAATTATCGGCTGAAATGGACCAGCCTACATTTTGCATCTGACCTGGGCCTATTACCAGGTTTGCACAGGCGTGTTGATAAGTGACTTGGTCTGAAATCGTGTGTTAAAACTGAAACAGTTACATTGTGGAAAAATTATGACAGACATTTAAAACACACAGATACTGTTATGTTCACTTTCGTTTTATTTTGTAATTGTATTGTTAACTATAAAGTGTTGAAAGATGTTCAGTATACATCTATGACTTGTTCCCTGGCACTATTCCACTGCATGATACAATTTATAGTCTATAATAGTATCACAAAATAAGACAAAAGTCAATATAACAGTATATGTGTGCATTTTAAATAGCTATCAAGACAGTGCCACAGTGTAATTCTAATAATGCCAATTCTTTATCTCAAACTAAATTTTACTGTCTTGCATTTTGAGGATATGGAAGTAAACTGTTCCACATCATAAATTCAAGGATAAAGTTGAGAGAAGATCACAGCAAGAAAGTTAATCAAAGTAAAGCCCAGAACAGCCCAGCACAACCAATCACCATCCTGCCACCATGGCAAACATGAAGAGAATGCTGGGATGCTGATTTTGAAGTATTATGCAAAATGCCAGCTAAAATGTCAAATGTAAACATAGCATCCCACTTTCCTCCTATATTTGTTTCGTTTGAAGAATTGTAAATGTGAAATACATGCTTTCCAAAACAGAACTAGCAATTGCACAACTACTCTTCTTAAAAGTAAAAAAAAAACAGAAAAAAAAAACAAGAGAAACAAAGATGGTGAAAGAAAACATGCAATGATATATTCTATCTCATACTTTCACTGTACTTCCAAATGATCTGAGTTATTCTGTCTCATATTTCAACTACATACAATAAAACAACCCAATAAGGGAGCTTCTACATGGTCACTCGACCTGCTAGAAACAGCAGGTAAATCTCCCTCAAATCACGCACTATCATCTTTAAAAAAAAGGAAAGGACATCTTAGATAATGTAGTCTTAGATAATGTAGTCTTAGATACCCCTATGTAAATGGTATGATCACTGCTGGAATGCCTTTGACCATAGGTCTGCTTGATCAGGGTTAACCTGGGGTTAAACAAAATCAACCATGATTCTGATACAGAAATCTAAAACTAGCAGGAAACTTCTACAGAATTATAGGAATTGGAATGTATGCTATAACTTATTTATTTTTAATTTTATATTATCGTATATTTTTGTGAACAATACAATCATTGGTTATAAATTTCCAATGGGCTGGTCACTGGTTCATTGCATTTCCAATGGTAAGATTGACAAGGGAGTGTATGTGTAACTCGGACAGAATAAATATCATTTGGCAACACACACACACACACAGGCATGGCTGTGTGGTTAAGAAGTTTGCTTCACAACCACATGGTTTGGTCCCACTGCATGGCACCTTGAGCAAGTGTCTTCTACTATAGCCTCAGGTTGACGAACACTTTGTGAGTGAAATTTGGTAGACAGAAACTGTGCAGTAGCCCATCATACATATGTGTGTGTGTGTGTGTGTGTCCATGTCTAAGTTTACATTTACACTACTTAACAGCCGATGGTGTTTGCTTATGTCCCGTAACTTAGTGGTTTGATATATAGAGATCAATATAATAAGTACTGGGGTTGATATGATCAACTAAAACCTTGAAGGCAGTGCCCCAGCTTGGCCACAGTCAAACGACTGAAACCAATCAAAGAATAAATATATAATGGGTTTCTGCACAGTTTTCATCTACCTAAATTTTACTGATGGGGCATTGGTCAACCTGAGGCTATAATAGTAGACAACTTGCTAAAAGTAATGTGCAGTGAGATTGAACCCAGAATCAGTGAATTTCTTAACTACACAGCTCTGCTTGCACCCTAGCCAAACAGCCATTGCTAAGATATGTTACTCAAATAATCTCAGTCTATCAAATCAATTTATAAAACATTAACAGTAATTTTGTTTCATGGGTGTATTGTTAGCTGTGGACAAAGCACTCAGTTGTTAAATGCATGCTTCAGCAATTCCTGCAAATGTTTATAGATTTGCAAGAACCGTCCAATAAATTCGGGCATGTATGGAAATTAGATCCATGACAATAATTTTTCTTCCTTTCTATTTTGTAGAATAAAACAAATAAAAGTAGAAGCATTTGATAAATTCTATAGATTCTCGAAGAAATGTATACATTTTTAGAACATTATTTAACATAATTGTCTGTCTACTGTAATTAAATTGATAAACTGACATTCTGACCATTAAAATACAAAAGCATTTTAACTATGTATGTTGTTTTAATGTATCTTAGAACCTCGTCATTAATCTAGTCTTCAAGTATAGATACAAAGGTTAATGACGCATGAAGTAAGATGGCTGAAAATCACATCTGCTGTGTAATGAGCCAATGAGAGAGCCTCTATACGTTGCTCAAACCTGCTGGAAATAGTAGCCAAATAGCCTTCAAATCATTTCCTAGCATCTTAAATAAGGAAAAGATATGTTAGATTATGTAGTTCTACATACCCATAAAAAGACAAGATAGTTTTTAGTAAATACATTATTAAATATTTGTAAATACCTTTGTAAATACTAATTTGAGATCAAACAAACCATCAAACCTACCGTTGGGACTTGACTCCCATGTCTATCAATTGCCAGGCAACAATTGTTATCAACTACACCACACAGTTTTCATTCCTTTCTCACTTAAATTAGATACACATGTTTATTTGCTTCAACTGAACTTTTAACTACTGCAGTCCCTCCTCTAATTCAGTAACCATCACCCGTGAAATAGAAGTGGAATATCTTTTGACCCCAAGCCAAGCAAAGTTATGCACCTTATCAACAGAGACAATATTAGAGCTGAAGGCAATGGTGGTTGTAGATGTGTGCATGTTCTTCAGCCTGTGCAATGGAGTTTCTAAGTGGAGTGCAGTGTGCACAGTACTGGCCCAACCCTTTACACCCAGGGTTTATCTGCCATGGCCTCACAAGCTGGGATGGTGACAGCAATGTCCTCAGGTCGTAGGTGTTACGTCAGAGTGTCCTTCTCCTAGATGGACGGCCTGACAAATCTAATGAGCCCCATCTTCCCAGGTTTGGAATCTTAGGCTGGTTGCCAACCAAGACTAATGAGCCCAGCCTGCCCAGCCGGTTATACTGCTGTACATTTGGTCATGCCATAGCATATCAAGCTCTGTGGAAACAGGAGGCACCAATAAAAAGGTATTAGTACGGACACTGTAATTGGGGGAGTGACAGTGAGGTCTAGGCCTGATGTCCTGCTCACCGAGGGAAAATGCATGTGCAATACATCACCTCTCCTTTTTTGGTGTAGTGAATGCTGCATGACCACTGTCTAGCTTGCTCAACAGGAGGTCACTGGTAATGGCCTCTCCTAAATAACTGAAATAATAAAGGTTTGAACTTCCATGACTGAGGATTGTTTTAGTTTGAAATCTATGTATAAGGTTATCATTAACTCTTGATTGTGTAGTAAAACAGTAAAATCTGAAGAAACTAGTGGTGGTCTGTGTTGGCAAATAGCTTAAGTGGCTGACAAATTACCATTGAGTCACTTTTTCTTCTAGCATCTAAGACTTTATTTTATGTTTGATGAGAATTAATTCCAAAAATATGAATAAATTATAAATTAACAGCTGAGATTTTTCACCCTAATTGATATTAATCCTTTTGCTACTATATTTCTAACAAAATACACTGCCTGTGTTTTAATTCATTTTGAAAATATCAAGAATTTGGTGGAATTTAGTCAAATACTTAACTTCATTTCATTTATTTATATATATATATCATTCATTGTTTTTACGTCTGTTATTCCATACTAATATGGGTTGGATGGAGATTTTTAAGGCAGTATTTTACAGCCGGATGACCTTCCTGACACCAACCATAATTATCATTTTAAGTATGGGAATTATACCACTAATCCTACATATATATATATATCTCAAGTAGGTGCTTGGAATATAATTTAAGAAAAGGTTCTTACATAAAATTATGATGCAGTGTTCTAATTTTAAAATAACATTTTAAAACAGATGGTTTTGTATCATAGAAACAGAGGTGTTTTCTGGTGGGTTGGTATCAAAACGGTTAAGACATTATTAGAAAATTCCTGACTTTTCTTTTATCCTAGTGTTTATCCTGCTTCAATGTAGGATCTGTTTGTTTCATTGATCTGACTGCAATGTACTCCATATGTCACTTTAACTGTTGTTGGAGGCCCCACCATTGGATGGGGATTTCAGCAGCATAGCTGATTCTGAGAGGGTGAGAGAGAGAAAAGAAAAATCACCTTCAGGACTTGATTGGTACATATTTATTAACTTTGGAAATATGAAAGACAAAATTGAACACAGAGAGCCAGAACAAATACTGCAAGGCATTTTATCCAACATGTTAACGACTGCCAATTTACCACCTAGAAAATTCCTGGTTCTGTTCAGAGCTAAATAATTGACAAATTATCAGTGATGCAGGCAACATGCTGTGGTGGTTAAAAGTTCAGTAAAGTCAGATAGACATTTATACCTAAAAAAATAAAGTCTGGGTGTGATATAATAGGTATAATCAGTAAAGTGATCACCCACCAAGTAAATAGATATGTCATTCGAGTCCTGTTAGTAGGTTTATATCTTTAAATTTGCATATTGTTGGAGCAGTTGGTTTTACAATTGGATGTCCTTCCTTCAGTAACCACTCACCCATCAAAGAGAAGTGGACTATCTTTTGGCACCAAGCCAAGCAATGTTATGCACCTTGTCAATGGGGGACAATATTATAGCTGAAGAAATAAAGGGAACTCCTATAACTGAGGATTTTTTAGTTTGAAACCATGTAAAAGGTTATCATTAACTCTGACTTTTCTAGTAAAACAATAAAATAGTTTAAACAGTGAAATATATTTTATGCCATGAGAAAGAAGGGATGTCTAATGTTTGGGGCAGAACCCTTTGTCAAAGTGAGATGAACCCTTTGTCAAAGTGAGATGAAACCAACATTTCATCTCGCTCTGACAGCTTGAAATGTTAGACACCTTTTCTTCCCCATGGTGTAACACATATTCCACTATTTGAACTCTTGCTTTTGTAGTCTTTTATTCTTCTTAATTATTTCCTTTTCTTTAAGAGGCACATCTGTTTCTGACTGTAGCTAGTTTTTGATTATATCAAGTATTATGATAATTTATAAATGGGAATTCAGTGGATTTGTTTACCTAATTGTCTTCTTCAGGTATGGAAAAAATCTAAATAGGAAATAAAAAGATTCTTTTTAAGACAAACTGGGATAGGGTTTTGTAAATGAAGTTTGAACCAGAACTAGGCATGTTATAAATTGCATCTATGAGAATCAGACTGGAAATATAAACCAAAGAGATAAAGTAGGTGAGACTACTTAACTTTAAAGCACAACAACATATGCATCTTCAAATTTTAGTTGTTTTTGTTGTTTATCCCCTGGTCAGCCCTGATTGAGGAGATCTATAATCAAAGGTGTCCCAGCTGAGACCATCCTCATCTTTTTGTATATCTGGGACTATATTGTCCAATGTTTCCTTATTTATATAAGACAGTAGGGTATGATTTGAGACAGATTTGTCTGTTATTTCTAGCAGGCTGAGTGAACATATAAAGGCTTGTCATTGGCTCATTGTAAATGGGTGTTGTGGCAGTCATGCTTCACCCCACCTAGGGTGTTAGTGGCATAAGTGAATGGAATCGTTTCAACCAGGAATTGAAACCAGAACTCACAATCAGTGGTCCTAGTGCTTACCCCCTACTCTACAACAGTGGGGACTATTAAAAATTGAATTAGAATTCTGTGTCTAGTCTAAAATATCTGCTCTGTCATAATGTGAACTGCTCTTTGGAACTGCTCTAGTGGAAAATTAGTAACTTATCAGAAATTCTACAGCCATGACAAGTGAGGTTAGCAGTAGAGTGCCAGAATTAGGAAGTCTATGATTCTGACTTTGGCTTCTGTCAGAGATGGCTTAGCCTTTACTTCTTCTGGGACATGATCAAATAAGTAGTCATGATATATTGATGTTGTGATATGATAATTATTTCTCGTGATTTCCTGATGTGTGTGTGTGTATAAACACATATATAAATGTACATGTATATACATGTACATGTATATACATGTATATGTGTGTGTGTGTGTGTGTGTGGGTGTGTGTGTAAACGGTTAAATACACGATTCAAAAGCCTTTTAACCAAATTTACATTAAAGTCACTCAGACTGTCTAATGACTTGAGAGATTAGTAAAGTGAAGTTAGATATTAATGTTTCTAAACTAAGTGCTTATGAGGAAGGGAAGGAGAGAGCTGAGCTTTCAGTATCCTCAAATACCATCATCAGATCAAGTGTGGTTAATTGAGTTATGTTAGAATTCTGCACAACAAACCCCACATGAAATAAATAAATAGATAACACACTTCCCAAGAACTAATTCGACTCAAATCACCTTAATCCTTTCGGTTTCAATGAATTTTCAATATAATCAAGATTTGGAGGGGTGTTAGTAAAATATCTATAACTTTATATATTAGTATATTTTGTGCTGCTATTAACCAATTGTAATTGCACAATATCATTCATGTTATCATGAGATTTTGATCAAGGTTTTAATTTAAATATGAACAACCTCTGTGAGTTTTCAACCAGCTGAAATCTCTTGAATTCAAATGAAAGAAATGACAGGATCAAATGAATTCTTTCTAGTGAGAACATCATATCTCTCATGATTATATAATTACATAATCTATATAATAAATGACAGATATATTAGAATAAATTTTTCTGTGATAGAGATACTTTTAAGTTATAAACTATGTTTGTAGTTTCATCTTTACAGTTTGGGAGATGAAATTTATGTCATTCTTTATATTTTTTTCTTAGCAGGTCCCCATTAAGGCTTTTTAGTCTAGCATTTCTGACTCACTTGGCAAGACCTACACCTGGTTGTCTCTCTCAGACTTACTTGCCTTGCCTTTCCTCTGACCCCAGGAGACCAGGTGAGAGAAGCCCCTTGTTAAGTGTGAGGACCACCTAAGGTGGCTTAAATCAGTTCTGGCTAAGATTATCATCATCTCATCTTTTCACATTGCTGGAAACAACAGAAGCATGCCATTCCTATTTTATTTTTATTTTATATCGACACCAGATGTAATTTAAAATATACATAGGCGCAGGCATGGCTGTGTGGTTAAGGAGTTCACTTCGCAACCACGTGGTTTCGGGTTCAGTCCCACTGCGCGGCACCTTGG
>JAOPJM010073469.1:0-14434 GCA_027124095.1 Muusoctopus leioderma
ACACGAAAACACTTCATCAATCAATCAATCGTGGGCTAATATACTTCAAGTCTGCTCTCAGGTTATCCTACCAACTATTTGTGAAAATCTTACGGACGGTTTAAAAAGAAAATGAAGCAGTGAAGTTCAACACTTCAACATCTACGTAATGTCAATCAAAATGTCTACTTTGCATTGCAATACTAAACAGGACAACTATAACTATAAAACAGAACAACTATAACTATAAAACAGCACAACTATAACTTTACACTGGTTATAACTTTAACTCTTGATGTCCTGTAAGACACGGTTCCACACGATACCACATAATCAATTTGACATGAATAATTGAACTATATATATATATATATGGTGAAAGTGAACTAATTTGGTGTGAAAACACCCCAAGCACCTGTGTTTCTTACCTGTAAATGTCATAATAATTAAGCTTCAAAAAAGCCCATTTCTGGACATTTTCCCCTCAATCATTACAGGATTTAGACAATTCTCAACAGGATGTTAAGAGATAATGTTTACCAATCAAAGTTCTGTCAGGGCATTGAAATCGCAATCATAACTTTGTAATCACTATTCTTTCAATAAAAAAAGAATTATTCTCTCAACACAACACTTTTTTTAGGAGTGTATAATCAATTAAATCAACCCCAATACTTGACTAGTACTTAATTTTTTGTCTACCTCGGAAGGATGAGAGGCGAAGTTGACCTCGATAGGAATTGAAATCAGAACATAAAAGACGGTGACTATATACCACAACACAATGTATTTTGTACGAGACCCCTAATGGTTCTGCCAATCCACCGTCCTATAAATGAATAAAGATATTAAATTAGCAAATCGACATAGAAATGAATCGATTCAGACAACTACAAGTTAAATAACACAGGTGTAAATATAACAGTAGGAGGAGAGACTCTTGAGATTATCAGTCTAACAAAATATTTCATCTATTTTCAATATGGGTAATCATTAATTATTCAGCGCTTTTAATTACCGTTGAGTTTGAAACTTTCTACGCATATACATACGTGTTGATGCTCTCTTATTCCCTAAGGTGTAGATACTTTTCCTACATTATATTATTACTCAAATCTGCAATAGCCCAAACTTTACCTTTGCGTCAAAGGTCTAACTGTACTATGGTGACGGAGAGAGCTGCTGAAGATTATGAGTTAAACATGAAAAATATTTCATAAACCTTACACTATACGTTTAGATGACGATAATTAAATTAGACCCAACAGTTGGTTGGTATATCCCGAAGGGTAAAAGGCAAAGTCCACCTCGGCAGGATTTGAAATCTAATAACGTATTGCTATCATCTATATTTTTCCTCCCTGATTCTTTCTCTTTCTCTTTCTCTCGTTCTCTCTCTCACTCTCTCATATACATACACACATACACACGCACGCGCACGCACACACACACACACACAAACACACACACACATATATATATAATTTAAACACCTTTAATTGTAACATAGTAGTATGTAGTTACAATTTTAACTTTATTATCGAACTTTTCTTTAATTTTTTTCTTTATATAAGTTAGTCTTGTAGTGGAGAAACAGCGCGTATATTATTTTCATGCAGTCCCAAACTGGTGAAATTGATGCGACTGGTGTGCAGTATAAGCAGTGAGAGGACAATGTTTGCTGGAAAACATGAGAGGAAATAAAACAGAGGATCAAGTCAGAATACTTGAAACAATGTAAACTCTATTAAAGGTTCGCAAGAATCAAATCTCTTCCCCATGGTCTCTAAGTTCTGATGCCTCTACTGTTCCCCCAAACTCCTCCAATCACTATCAGCTATTCGACTATCTCACGTCCTGCATGGAATATACATCGATCTCACCTCATCTATCATCTTAAGTGGTCATACTTTGGGACTTCAATATGTAAACCCTTCATGGCTCTTGCATTCACCCAAACCAACGGTGCTGGAGCAAACGCTGTGTCATTTGCTATCTTCTGCTGTCTGTACCTGTTTGATTCCACCACTACCCATATCTTTTAAAGACTCACCGATACACCAAACGCCATTAATCTCCTTCTCACCTGTAACACCAACCTTTACCAAGGATTACTGTCGTTGCACCCATTCGAATATCCGATCACTGCATAATAGAGGCAATACACAGCACACTCTCTTACTGCACAGTATTCCACCGCACTACGACAAACACCTGAAGCTCTCTAGTATATATAGACAGCCAATTCACGGATCTTTGTTGGTTCTATGCTGATTATTGCTGGTAGTGAATGGGTTTCACAAACTACCCATCTGAAATGTATAAGCGGGTAAACGAAACCATCCGCTTTGGCATGTCCCTTCACATTACTTACGCAATGAAAGTCCGTGAGCCAAGTGGTTCAACCCATAATTTCGGTGTAGCAGTACAAGCAAATAACAATGTTTACAATTTCCGGAAGAAATCACTTATCACCACTAGCTGGTAAGCTTTATTAACCACCCCAACGACTAAAAGACTACCATCAGAAAAGCAAAGTATACCTTTGTGCACCACACACTCTGCGAACTCTCCCATCAACCAAATTGCAGCAAAGCCTTCTGGTCCCTTTCAAGAGGATCCCCACCAACCTTGCGAAATGCTTCTGTCCTTCACTTTTCAACCAAGATGTCTCAGTCAACATAAACATTTGCAGAAAAAACCTCCACATTTTCTGCCCGCTTCCTCTCAAATACCTCAGTGTACACATAAAAAATAAAACACCTGCCAAAAGTATAAATTCAGCCTGGCACCTCCCAAAAGCTTATATGACATCTGGTGACCATCGGAGATCAAACCGATGGAAACGTAGTGTAGATCTAAATATTGAAAAGATATTTACTTTTATAAGATGTGGTTTTCGAATTCACTTGTCACATGACAGGTGCCAGTGTCCTGGAGCTTCTACGCTACGTGGTCATTCGACCTGCTAAAAATAACAGCCAAATCTTCTCGAATCACACCTTACCATCTTAAATTTAAAAAATAAAGGAAGGACACTGGATAGTGTAGTTATGGGTATAAAAAGGGATGGGATGGTCACAGCTGGAACGCTTTTGATCATTCGTCTGCTCGATCAGTGCTGACCTGGGGCTAAACAAACAACAACTTCCCTCTGGTTTAACTCTTTGATTTGATTTTTAGTTTTCTTCTGCTGATATATGAAACGATTGTGAGTGAGAGGTGTAATCTTATTAACTCACCTCAGACATTAAGGTATTTTTCTTTGGCACGTAGTTTTACTGAATGGTAAGCAAGGAACTTTGGCAGCTATTATATAAGTAAATGGTCATTTTGTTTATTCTGAGTCACGCATATATCTTATATTTTAAGGAAGAATAGAATGGGTTATAATGCTCACAATTCTTTTATAGACATTAGCCGCTAAATTGAAAGGAAATTGAAACCAGCTCATCTTGTCCTGAGTGTATCTTTTCTCCAGAATATACAAATGAATGCTGTTGTCTTGACGAAATATGTACTTTTGATTGTGTCGACCTCATTATTCATCATTGTTTGACCTTTTATGCGCATAGGTATCCACCAATGTGAAACCAGTCTTTGGGTTGAGGGAAGTTGTGACACACATGTCAAGGAGATTAGAGGTGTAAGTGAAATAGCTAATGATCTTGAACAGAATATGTGATTGTAGAATCAATTCGCCGGGAGACTACTACTTTCGTAGCAGAGGAGCACACGGACCTCCATGTATATGTGTGTCATATTATTTTATCAAAGTCATTGAATTACCTTAAAAAGTACAGTGCTGGTCAAAATATATTGCTGTATTTAGTTATGTTCCTTTGTGTTTTGATTTCAAATCCATGTCATTCCTGCAGGCGTCAAATTGCAACAGTTTAATCGGAACATTAATGGTATCAATCTCTCCGGTCTCGGAGGTCCTGTGAAGGCCATGGGCACTGCCCCTTCCTCCAGACCCAGAAAGCAAAAAAAAAAAATATCATAATTTCTATCCTTTTTCTGAAGTCGATCAGTTTCTGAACTGGTGCGTCTTCTTACAGTCGAATCTACATAATGAATTCGCCTCTTTTACTTGTTTCAGTCATTTGACTGCGGCCATGCTGGGGTACCTACCACCTTGCAAGATTTTAGCCGATCAGATTAACCACAGTACTTATTTTTACGTCTGGTACTTCTTCTATTAAACTCTGCCTTTAGTTACGAGGCATAAACAAACAAGAATGATACGGAGAGAGACAAACACAAACACACAGATGCGCGCGCGCACAAACACACACTCATATATATATATATATATATATATATACGACGGGCTTCTGTACAGTTTCCGTTTGTTTGTTTTTTACTTCTTAGTCTGGAGAGAAGAGCAGGTGAGAGTAACAAATTCCCTCAGAAGACATTGGTCAGCACAAGTATATAGTAGAAGTCACTTGTTCAAGGTACCACATAGTGGGACTGAACCCGAAACCACGTTGTTCCGAAGCGAAGTTCTTAACCACACAGCCATGTCTGCGCCTATATTTTTGTATCTCGTATTCAATAGTGGTTATCGTAATTACATGTCAATTTAATTGAGAAAAAGATTTCCCAATGTCATTATGTATGCAAATACATTAGAAACAAATAAAGAAAATTAAAATTTAATTGACTGAATCTGTACATAAAACAGAAATTATAAGAAAGATAATTGTGATGTTTCGTTGGACTATAAGAATATTCGGTTATATATATATATATATATATATATATATATATATATGCTTTATTTCGCCTAGAAATGTTGGCTGCATTTACACGTCAGATGTCTATCCTATCCTTAAGAGAATTCGTGATGAGTAGTAATTTGCAGTCAATAGTGTAATTATTTGATTGTTGACTATGATACTAGTGATAAGTTTTATGACAAGTCACTGTCTAGATACTTGGTAGGTTTTTATGGTACATTTGGTACAGCTCGTTAAAAGACAAGGAAAGTTTGGCTTCCTGCATTTTGACAATGATCTGAAAGTCGATAACAAGGTCATATAAATATTCACAAGTAGGTATTAAAACGTCGTCTGTAAATATTTCAGAGTTTTTACATTTTTCAGAAGACATAGGCATTTGTGCAATGTTTAATGTATTTTGATAAATGACTATAAAGTTTATAAGTACATTATTCTTTCCTTTACGTAATGAAAGGCCATTAAGTTTCGTACTCAGTACCATAAATTATGTTCACGTTTTATAATATCATTTACCAATCATGTTTACGTCTAAGAGAGAGCAAATATCTGATCATCAAATGCTATGTTGTTGTTTTTTTAATTATATTTTCTCTAATGCTATAGACGAAAAGAAGTTATAATTCAAAAGAACCAATCTTCTATAAAATAAAAAAGTAAAGTCTTACCCATTTCTTATCGTCTGTAATTTTCTTTGTATTAAACGTTTTTGCACTAAACTACAGAGTTTGATAGTCACTCCAAATGATTTTCTTTTTATAATGACTAACAGAAGTCAAGTAAGACAATTTGAGAAGCTTGACACATCTTACTCGCAGTATTTTATTCACATTCCATCAGTAAAATATGTCCTTTTTTTAATGCTGTGATTTACTTGCAGTTAAAGAAGGCATTGAAAGTAATTAACAGACGTTATTACTCGGATTAGGACACAAATATATCCTTATACCAGTATCAGTGACACGACGATGTTAATAATTGTTTCTAACATAGGCACAATATCAGAAATGTTGGCAGGGGGTATAAGTCGGTTAAACCGACCAGAGTATTTAACTACTTATTTTATCGCCCTCGGAAAGATGAAAGGCAAAGTTGATCTCTGCTGGCTTTGAACTTAGAAGGTAAAGAACCGGAACAAATACATTAAGGCATTTTATCCGACGCTCTAACGATTTTGTCAATAGCGATAAGGTTTTCCATAATAGACACAAAGCCACACATGATGGGGAAAAGAATGTGTAGTCAATTTAATTGGTTCTAGTTTTATGGTGGTAGTAATTTTATCAACCCCGAACAATTAGGGACAAATTTAAAACCGGTTGGATTTGTACTTAGAACACATATAGACACAATTAAGAGTTACAATGTCATTTATATTATACAGTGCTCTACCGACTTTGTCGGCTACCACAGTAAATGAAATCGTGCAATGTATATTAGAAAACCGGGGTTCCATTGTTTAGGCATCTGGAAGATTTATCTTCGTTTCCTGGTTGGGATCACGGTCCGAATTTTTCCTATATTTCTCGGGACCGATTTAATATCAATAATATAGTAGGGTTGATACAATAAACAGTACAATTAGAAATATAATCGATTGTGTTCAATAACAAGTATTGCATCATTGAATAAATAATATTTAAAACAATGTTCTTGTGTTAAAGTAAAATGTTTTATTTATAGTCCTGAGAGACCGTGTAGACTAGAGACCTGCATAGAGTAGCGAAGGAAATGCCAACAAGTGCATTATACATTTGTAGAGAATAAAATAAATGGGGTCAAAAGAGTTGAAAGGAAATGGTATTTTCTGTAAATGGATGATAGTAATCGATTTTTATTCGAAATGTTTATATTCTTAAACATTATCTTGGTGTACAGAAGCAAAAAAAGAAACGATCAGTGCCTACATTTAAGGATTGGTTAAATGTAATAAACTTGATTTAAATAGCTAAATGGTGAAGCGCATAAATTCTACCAGGCATTTTGTCCGGTGATACAACGATTCTGTCATCCACCTTTCTCCCTAATAAACATTTCTATCATAGGTACGAGGCCAGAAATTTGAGGGGGAATGGAAAAGTTAATTACATCGACTCCAGTGCTTGACTGGTACTTTGTTTATCAACCCCGGAAGGATGAAAGGCAAAGTCAACCTCAGTGGGATTTGAAATCAGAACGTAAAGAGCCGGAACAAATACTGCAAGGCATTTTGTCCGACATTCTACTAATTCTGTCAATCGACCGCCCTACCCTCTCCCTAATACTAATAATTTTTAATATGTGGGGAGGGGTAGTCTGTTCAATCACCCCATTACTTCAGTGGTACTTATTTTCTCGATCATGGAAGGATGAAAGTGAAAGTCGACTTTGGGGGGATTTGAATTCAGAACTTAAAAGTACCTCACTAAATATAGCAAGTCTCGTGATTCTACCATCCACTTCCCAAGTAACAAGAACAATTATCTATTTACTTATTTATTTACTGCGAGGGAAACACAACCACAAACACTTAAATACATACACTTGCAAATAAAACACATTTAGGAATGTACAAAAATCATCAAAGTGGAAAAGACACAGCGTAAATATGAAATCTTGTGTATAAATTACAAATATTCCAGCACCGTACCCCTTCTTCCAGAGTTATTATGATGATCACTTCCAATTCCACCCACCAACGACCCTTTATTAGTTAACTTACATTTTGAGGATTACTTCGCCTGTAGAAAAAGATGCTTCACACCTTTAAAATATCTTTCTTTTAAACTAAATATAACTTCACAAAACCTCCCAACTAGCCATTTATCCTTTTGCACATTTTCGACATCTCCATACCAGACATTCTACAAACGGCCTTTAGTCTAACTAATACACTCACTCTATCACCCTACCTTCTACAAAAAGCCAAAAATGACAATTACACAATCGCACCAACACACAAATACCACATATGCTCCTAACCTATGTCATATTCCTAATGGTTCAAGCCCAATTAATAAACATACGAAAACTACTAAACCCTTCTTAATACACACTAATTAGCTACAATTTACTCCACTTTATTCTCTCCTGCTCTCAATAGAAATACTCAACCAGGACCTTTTACTTAGTAAATCTTTACTTCAGTATCTAAACCTACTCATCGTCAAAGGAGAATTGACATTATTCACCACTGTAGACAACAATATCTAGTTAGATAAATGTGAGCAGGTTTAAGAGGCTTTTATAACTCCCTTCCATTATGTTACACATCCTCCCCGAGTATGCCTAAGATACTAAGACTAATGAGTTAGGAATGGTTCAGGATGCTTGAAGAAAGCTGGCCTCCTGGTCCTCATCGCGGCATAAACGGCCACCAAACTCAAGGCACAGATTCTAGAACTAAATCTAATGGGATGTCTCCAGGAATGGCTCAGGACGCTTGAAGAAATCTGGCCTTCTGGTCCCCATCGCGGCAGAAACGGCCACCAACCCCAAGGCATAGATTCCACTGTAACCCATGTTTAACACGATCTCTCTGTCATCAGTGTACAAAACGATTGTGATTAGCTCGAGATATAAAACTTTCCAAAACAACACTGTCATCCCACTCGATCCGGCCCGGCCCAAAGAGGCCCTTAAATCACCCAGACGTTGTGCAAGTACCTGCGTGCTGAATATCCCTGGCCTCAACGATGACTATCACATCTAAATTGAGTGACCTGAGCTAATTCAGCAAGTGATCAGAAATCCTCTAGACCATTTATACATCATATCCTCAGTGAAACCATGGTAGGAGTGAAAAGAAAGAGCTAAAGAAACTGGTACTTAGCTAGAGCTTGATGGTATTTCGAAGCTCGAATGGGAACTGTGAGGAGTTGGTGCTTCATCCTCGCGAAATAGCCCGCATTCACATCTGCGAGAAATAATCCACTTATCTTTTTGTAAACTGCTGATATTGTTTTCACCAGCAACATATCTTTACAAATAAGTCGTTTTTATACTGCTTTTGCTTAGGACCTTCATGTTTTGGTATGTTCATTCAAACAACGATAAAAGCCAACTGGACGGTCCAGCCGTTTTTTGTTACAGTTGTTGTTGTGGCGTGAGTCACATGTTTTGGTCTTAAGGAACGTGGGTTTCTCTTTGGCCAGTGTTTTTTCCTTTGCTGTCAAATAACACCGGAATTAGTCTCTTGCCTCATCGAAGCTCGAAATATTGGTGGTTTCTGGTAACATTCGTGCTGATAGAGAAACTTTCGTAATGGATTAGTACGCCTGCTGTATCGTGATTTAGCCCGCAACCTTGGTCCTTGATAACACACCCAAAAAGGCTGGTGTAGCTGCCACAGCATCAACCAGGTTCCTTTCATTTTGCTGTGTTTGTATATTTGTGTCTGCAGGTATTGTTATTGCTGTGTGTACTTTGGTTGTGGTTGCTTCTTCTGTTGCAGTTGTTCTTTTTGTTGAGGTACTTGTATTTGTAGATGTTTTGCTGCTTTTCTAGTGGTCTTTGGTGGTTTTTGTTGTTGTTTTGGGATTATCGTTACCTTTAAGTAGTCTTTCGATCCACAAATGAAATATCTAGGTTTTCTGCCCACCACCACCGTGACATTGGAATCTTCATTAGCACATACGGAGAACTTGTCTTACATGGTATCATAGTACTCTTGTGTTACTAACAACTGTAATTTCAAAGACACATCGGGCATGTTATCCGAAAGGTTCACGTTCAATACATCACCCCACTCACCTATTTAAACTATCTTGAGGCAGCTGTCAACCTCGGGTGGAACCTGTCTTGCTTTGGAGCATGCGATAGTAAGATATATTTCGGCATGCAGTGAATCGAATTTGTAAGCCACATCACATCATGTAATCTAAACCTGTCATCCAGTATTTCAAATATGTTACTTTACGTGTGTAACAAATTGACTGGTGGATGTCGGCGAAAATTTGGCTAATTTCCCCTTTTGAGTTTATACTTAACCTCCGAGATGATTAGAGGGAAAAATTATAAAACACTGTGGCTTTCTCCCTTTTCTCTATCAACTCCTATATGAGCTTGATCTCTCTGGATATACATTATTTGAAGCTTTGTAAAGTGTAGCAGAATCGGTCGAAATGCCTTGCATGAGTTCAAATCTTGCCGAGGTCAACTTAGCTTTTCATCCTTCCGTGGTCGATAAAATAAAGTACCAGTCAAGAAATGGAGTCGATTTCATCAACTGTTCCCTCTCCACAAATATGTGGCCTTGAGCCTAATATAGAAACTATTATTAGAAGATTTAAATACGTTCCCACACGCTTTTTATGCATGCATTTGTGAAGGTTAGTTTCGTTGGGTGTAGGTTTCTAACAAGCCAATCACTGGTTCACTGCTTATTGATTTTATTTTACCAGCGCTCGACAGCCATGGTGATATTCAATGTTTTGCTACCGGTGTAGCTACTACCTTCACTGTTGTTCCTTCCGCTGTTGTTGCTATTGCTGCTGCTGCACCTGACAGTTTTAGTACAACGGCTGCTGACCGTTGTTACACTTGCAAACAGAAGCAGTTTTATTATCTCCAGAGCTCTTGATGCTGTTAACGTTGTAGTCATTGCTACTATCCACTGTAATATCGAGTGACTACTTTTATTGCAGGCGCTGTCACCAACGGTAATGGCGCTTCTACTTTTTTTTTTTACCAGCAGGGATACTTTTTGTTTTATACATAGTAGGAGGTCTGACGTCAGTTGACCTGCTACCACCGCTATCTTTATCCCATCCCACCGCAACCATGTCGCTGGTAGATGTGACACAGAGCGCAGTCATTATTCATTTTTCCTTCCCTCTATTGGGAGATTTCTTTCCTCACAAAACCAAATTAAACATTCTTGGCATCTTATCCTCGAGCTATATATTTAAATTATAACTCACGGTTTTCTTGCTCTTGTGCTGTTCCAAATTATCAGGAACTCAAACACTACCCGTCTTCTTTCGTCGGAAGTAAACAACAACAATAATAATAATCGTTTCTAACAATAGCAACATTTCACGAATTCAACCCCAGTACTTGACTGGCACTTATTTTATCTACGCCGGTTATATTGAATAGATTGCAACCAAAGAATGCTGTTGTTGTGTAGAACGTTTAAAATGTGATAGTATCTAACATTAATTGATTAGGATTTATATATGATTATAAAAACATAATGTTCTGACAAAGAATTATTCTCCTTTAAAGTTAAAAGCTGAATTTGCGACAGAAGTATCGGTTTCAATATACATTGAAAACAATTATTTCATTCGACTAGCTTACCCGATGTATGTTATTACACTGAAATCTAAGTATTTCAAAATAAAACAATATAATTTTAGAGTTCGTAATGGTAACGCTATAAATTATTTTATGGTTCGAATAAAGTTTTATATTATATTCAAATTTATACAATTGATCTACAGTGTTATTATTTGCGTACACTTCAAGCTTGACAAACCATCATTTTTAACACGCTCTTATTATTTCTAAATGCGAAAAATCATTTTTGTTGGTTTGGTGTGAAATATAAATTCGTGTAGGCAGAAGAACGTTAAATAAAAGTGACGACAAAGATTTGATAACTATAGTATTTAACGTGTTGAAATACATTTATCTAATATTCGTTTCTCTACTTGTAGTGAACTTCTTAGAACAAGAAGACTAGTGATGAAACCGAGTTTGGACTGGGATTTCAATTCACATTTGAAAAGCTTGTTTGCTTTATTTACAAACTTCTTATGCCATCTAGAAAAACATGAACGTTGTTATATCCCAGTATCCAGAGATAAAATATATAGGGCTTTTTTGTTCACATAAATTGCTTCTTAATTAGGTACACGGCCGTGTTTTAGAGGAAATATAGTTAAATGTATTGACGCTAGTATATTACCGATATATGTTTTAGCTACTCGGAAGAATTACAGTGAAAATAGACTCCACAGATGGATTCATTCAAGGATTTAGATGACCGAGAGCATAGCTCCACTGAACAAAGTTTAACACACCTTTATTGAAAGAACGGAGAAGCCAAATTCTTTGTATAATTTCCTGTTGGCAATACAGTGAAGATACCAGCTTATAATCTCACCTTTCAGCTCTTTTCTACTATTACATGTGTTATTGATTCGTAAGAATGAAAAGCTACATCAGTAATAGCAGTATTCAGGCCATTTTGCGTATTCACTCGACGTTTCTTTACTTTATATAGAAGAGAACACATTTGGTAGAGCGCCGAACGAAACGACTTGTAGTATATAGTTACGACTGTCTATGTGCTGAGTTCAAATCACGCTGTGGCCAACTTCTTCAATTAACTTTTCAAAGTTGATAAGATATAAAATCGACAACACCCCACAAAATTTCTGGAATTGTGCCAATGCTGGAAATCAATATAAATATACTGACAGTTTGGTATTGCTTGTTCAGAAAATAGAAATCTTAATATATTCTGAATTCACTTGAAAGCTTTCTTTATCAGTGGGAGATAACTACTTTTATAAAGTGAAATATAAAATAATTTGAAACCAGCTGTATTTCTTTGGGCAATAGTACCATCGATTGCTTCTAACTGGCTTATTTTAATATAAAAAACATTTGATTTCGAATTAGATGTTCTTCAACATATGCATTCTAAGGTTTTCATTCCCCGTCCAGAAATCTTCGCCTCTTACAATGTAAATCTTAGCTATTCAAATCAAGATTATTCTATTTAACCAACCCCTAAATATAGTCAATGTTCCTTCCTTTCTGTTTTTATACAACAATATAGTTTCTCAGAACGCAAATAGAAATTCGTTACAATACATACATCTTCTCAAGTACTCTTTTGTTTTAAATTCTATTTTCCGCATGTATTTCCTCCACTCTCTACAAATGTGTAATGTTTATCATTAATGCCACTACCTTTTACTACTCTAACCAAACCTTTTACCCTGGTAGGTTTTCAGAGATTATGAATTAAAAAAATTTAGTTTCCACCAAAAAAAATGAAATAAAAAAAAAACCGGTTTTAAATATTTTATTCAATGATGAATACCTTTCATTTCTGTTTGAGCACAATACATTATATTTCTCTTTGTACGGTTAATTGTATCAACCCGAGTATACCATTGACTTTGAATCCCGGGAAATAAAGGAAAAAATCATGCCGTAATGTGAACCAGGAAATGAAGATCTTCACTCAGGTACCGTAAAATAATCAACGTACGGTTTTCTAATATATATTACATTTGTTTGTTTGTGTTTGTGGTGGATGACAAGATAGGTGATCGCTGGGAAAATGGCATTGTAGATCTTAGCTGTGTCCATTTGTATACAAATCATGCTGGGATCAACTTTATCTTTTATTCTTTTGGCGTCGAGAAAATAAGATTTAAACAAAACTTAGGGCCTGTTTAATCGATAGTTACATTTACGTAAACGTATGGCCTTGTGCTAATGCTAGAAGTCAATATATATTGCAGCTTCACTCAATATCTCTTTTCTCTTTTCTCCTAATATAATTCTAACATTGACAGTTACTATACGTTTCCTTTCAGAAGAATCTACGTTAATGTGTAGTATAACAGAGCATAACAGACATGGTGATAAGTTCTCGAAAAATAGTAATCGGCTCGGTTCCAAATATTGATCGTAGCCATTTCAGTCCACTTATTTAAGAATTGTATACACCATTCAAAAATTATTTGCTTCTCTTTTTTTTTTTGCTATTTATTTCATGCACTTTGTGAAAAATAGCATCGTTGGATATAGGTTTCTAATGGTTCCCCGTATTTCCGATGCCGAGAGTGCCAAAATAATGTCTGTAAAATTCGGACGAAATAAATACCAAATGGTATATTTCTTTGAATGCACTAATGTATCGTCACACGCACACACATATATATGAAAATGAGTACCAGTAACAGCTCGGCTGGTGCAGTCTTCTCTCCCTCTCCCCAGTTGCCCCGTCCCCGATGTTCCGCTAGGTTAAAGCGGGGAGGCCCAAGAGGGTGTCTGTGTCAGCTCGCGTCTGCATGGGCAACGGAAACCGTTAGCGAAAGCACGTTATATGCTTATGCCAGGTCATCCTCGAATTCGAGGGACGGCTGTGGTTGGTTATGTATATATATTAGAGTAGTATAGTGTAAATGAAGCATTGTGAGATGGACTTAAATTTGTTAAACTTGTTTTATAAGGCCAGTACAACGTAAGTTAGAAATAATGAGAGTGAAAACACAAGTAATGAAAACAGTTTAAACTTTTACCTTATATTTCAATATAAGCTCAAATATTTCGGTGTTAAAATCCCCTTTTCACAAGAAGGTGGTGTGAACGAGCTGGAATCCTCTGCACAGATATGTGAGAAGGGTGGGCTATGATACGTGCAGACTTTTATTATTATAGTAGATAATTCTCATTAACAGACTCAACCCTTCCATTAACAATTGACGTGGAATTCACGAAGCGGATTGGCTTCTATAACAATAACAGTCTGCGCATGTCGCGGCCTCGCTTCCCACATATCTGTGCAGAAGAGTTCAGCTCATCAACACCATTCTCTATTTGGGTTGTGAAGAAGGGGTTTTAACCCCGAAATATTAGAATATAAGGTAAAAGCATAAACTGTCGCTTATTTTCATTACTTATGTTTCCACTTCTAGATTTCTAAGTTTCATTGTGCTGGCCTTATAAAACAAATTCTACAATATATATATATATATGTGTGT
>JAOPJM010073663.1:0-14433 GCA_027124095.1 Muusoctopus leioderma
ATAGGAAGGGCATCCAGCCGTAGAAACCATGCCAAATGAAACACGAGCAAGACGTGGGCCGCCGACCCGTCTGGGAGCGTGGTGACTCCAATGAGAAATCGATGCGGGTCGAAATCACCCGTCCAACCCATGCCAGCATGGAAAACGGACGTAATACGATGATGATGATGATGATGGCTTCTTTGTGTTAACACTGGATCTCGTCTGTATCGTCCAGCATTTCTACATTGTCCTTCCCATGCATCAGTATACGTAGTATACCGATTAAGATGCATGAAAGGACAATGTAGAAATGCTGCCACAATTTATATAGAGGAAACAGCTTGTATAAGAGAAAGAATGGTACGAATTTAGAGAAAAGAAACCTACATCAGTACTTTATCACATACCAAAGAAAAACATGGCAGTTCGATAGAGAACATCAAAATAGAAATAAAAATTCTCTCGATACACCGACGAGATCCAGTGTCAAGACAAATCAAAGAAACACAATTCACCCACTCCCTTAATAGAAAATACGAATGGAACAACAACAACCCCACCACCACCAATTAAAAGACTCTAAACACCGACACGCATGGCAACCCACAAACAAACTTGACTGAAGCCACTGAGTATTGAGAAAAATATATCCAAATTTCAAAGTTAAAAAAAAAACAATAACAACCAAACACGCACACACACACAACATACATTATACATATATATAAGTAGCAGAACATGTAAGAAGAATCTTACCACAAGACCTGTGAGACAAACAGCAAAACATGCAATATGTGCTGAGAAGGAGGAGGTGCTAGAGGGGGTACATAGTCATTGATAAGGTCAGACACTGTGATGAAAGGACTTTGACAGACTAATCGATTAATCAATTGATTGGTAATAAAACTGAAGTGAAACATAACCAGTGCGTGTGTTTTTTATTGGCAGTATGACCCTTCCAAAATACAATAATAATGTAATTACATTTGTGAAAATGTAATTATTATATTAAAGTAAGAAATAAATGTATGTAAACTGACATTTAAATGACTTTAAAGAATTTAAGAACATTATAATAAATATAATGATCAACAAGGTATTTTTTAATGCAAATTCCAGGCTTCTTTCAGCACTCAAAGGCTTGATATTCCTCACCCTGACTTAGAGAATTGGTGAGGGAAATCCTATAAAATTGGGCTTCTTTGTGTTTGTACTTATAACATGGGTGTAGATATGGCCGGTTAAGAAGTTTACTTAGCAATCCTGAGGTCCCAAGTTCGATCACACTGTTGCATCTAGAGCAAGTGTCTTTTACCATAGCCTTGGGTTGACCCAAGCCTTGTGACTGAAATTGGGTAGACGGAAACCGTGTGGAAGCCTGTTGGATGGATGACTGTACCCGCAATTCAAAGGGCTAACCATGTCAACACACTGTCTTGCTGATTCTACCTGAGGATTATTTTAAGGGTACAAGTGCTTGTGGAACACTCAGCCACTTACACTATAATTCAATGAGTAAACAGTCTAGTTGATAGAACAGCTGGAATACTCATCGTTGAAATTGATGGAGATCCATTTATTCTATTACTTATATTTTCATGGATTTCAGTTAAATAGATTGGTGGTATTGTTGTTGCTGATGTTCTGCTTGAATATTTGTAGGTCAGTGGGTTGCAGTCCTGGGAGAAAGTACTGGTGTGGGATCTGGGAGATGAGTTACTGTGAGGGTGTCACAAGGAGGTAACATTGAGACTGGGTGGAGAGAGGGTATATAGCTAGCTAGTTCAGAGGAGCAGATGGCATTGCAGTAGTGATGGAAGTGATAAAGAGTCAGAAAATGGCATGTTTGTGAGCCAGTGTTTGAAGCATATTGGTTGGCAATCAATTGAATGGCCTTCGTTTGAGTGCAGTTTAAGCCTGTATGTGCTGCTGCAGCAGCATTGTTTGAGAATCACTACCCCACCATCTTAGAAAAGGTCACATTGGATAATGTGGTCCTGGGTTCCTTGTTTAAAGGAAAAGGACAGGGTGGTCACAGCTGGAATGCCTTTGATCATGCACCTGCTCAATCAGGGCTGACCTGAGGCTAAACAACAACAACATTATGAGGCCTAGCATTTTTCATTGTGAATCAAATCTTTTTCTGTATTTTTCAGATAGTACTCGGAAACTCTATGAAAGAAAGCTAGCTCGGTTGCGGCGAGAATTACCGCCAGTGCAATTATTTTCTGGTAATTATTTTTTTGTTTTCTATTTTTCTTTCTCTCTTTTACTCTCTTTCTCTCTCCTTTTTGCCCTTCTTAAACCTTTCTTCCCTGGATATCTAATCCAAGTGCTTGCAACAAACAAGATGATGGGTGTTGGTGGTGTATGTGTGTGTGTGTGTGTGTGTGTGGAGGTGGGGTGGGTGTGATCTGCAGTGGTAAACAAACTTAGTTTGGGTTTCGATGTGGTCAACAACGTTAGTAGTGTCAGTCAGTCAGTCATGTAGGTGTCAGAGAAGATGAGTAATTTCAAGTTGAGGATGGCAAACGTTCTGACTTGGTTTCACCTCTGATTGGGTCCATGTAAGTAAAGTAGGAAGTCCTGTAGGGACTACATTACTCAGTGTACTCTTTTTGTAAGATGGTAGGGTATGCTATTTTGGGAAATTTGGCTGCTATTTCTAACATATACACATAGTCTTTCTCATTGGTTTGTTTAAGTTGTTGTTGTTGTTCAGCCTCAGGTCAGCCTTGAATCAAGCAGACCTATGATCAAAGATATTCCAGCCATGACCATCCAGTCTTTTTCCTGTGGAAGGAACCCAGGACTACATTATCCAATGTGTTTTTCTCTAAGATGGTAGGGTATGATTTGAGGGAGATTTTTCTGCTATTTCTAGTTAGGTGCCTTCATTTGTGTTAAGTTAAATTACAGAGGGAAACGGCTAGTGTAATTATTTCAAGTGTCTATCAGCAAGTGCCATAGTTGGTCCCTTTCGTTACCATATTTCTAATGAAATACACTACCTGTGATTTTCAGTTAATTTTGAAAATAATCAAGAATTTGGAAGGATTTAGTGAAATAATTAACTTTCTTATTAAGTTTGTGTTTGGAATATAACTTAACAAAAAGTTGTTACATAAAATTATAATGGAAGGTTTAAATTTAAATATGAACACTAAAACAAATGTTTTTTTTATCATAGAACCAGGGGCGGTTTCAGGTGGGTTGGTATCAAAAGGTTTAAGAGAAAAAATGCTGGTTAGGTTTTCGTAGATTTTTCAAATAAAATAATTGAACATTGAAAATATTTCTATTTTGAATCATCTATTCTTTAGTTTTCTCAAATATTATTTCCAAATTCAATACGATCTACTTAAAAGGTTTGCAGTCAGCTGCAGCATGTGTACAGGCAGTGGCGTAACTAGAGCTTGTGCAGCCCAAGTTGGGCCTTGAGTGTACTGCCTCCCCCCCCCATACACACACACACGCATACATAAAAATAAATCCAATGGAGTCAAATCTGGCGACTGTGGAGGCTAAAATAATGGTCCACCTCTTCTAAATCCACCTGTTAGGGAATTTTTCATTTAGAAACTAACTCTCGGAGCAAAGTGACAAGGGGTACCATCTTGTTGAAACACTGTATCTCCTATCAATTCTAATCATTTAAGTTCAGGAATAAAGTAATTTTGAAGCATGTCTAAATAGCAATCACTATTAAGATGTCCTTCAAAGAAGAATGGCCCTATGATTCGATTTTTTTCCTAATGCACACCAGACATTAACCGTAGGAGAATCTCTTTCATGTTCAACAAATTCCTCTGGCTTCTCAGTGCCCTAAATACAGCAGTTCTGTCTGTTGGCCGTACCACTAATGTGGAATGTTGCTTTGTCAGAAAACATTAAATTGTTCGAAAATGAAGCATCAGCGACAATTTTTTTCATTGAATTGATTACAGAAAGTCAGTTGTGCATGATAATCCTCTTCTAACAACATTTGATGCACTTGAATTTTGTATGCTTCCATGTAAAGTTTTGTTCGTAGAATCTTGTACACAGTTAATTTTGGAAGCCTCAGCTCTAAAAATGTCTGTTTTAATGGTTTCCTTGGACTTCTCACAAAGGATTGTTCTACGGATGCTACACTTTCTTCACTTACACTTGGTCTGCCAGGATGTGGTTTATCATTGACAGAAAATGTTTCTTGAAACCTTTTCATCCACTTCGATATGGAATTCCTGTGTGGTGCTTCTTTATTGTAATGGGTTCTAAATCTTCTTTGGACAGCAGTGACAGATTTTAGCTCAGTCAACCAAAGAACACAGTTTATTTCCTCTTCTAGTGAAAAGAAAACAGCAATTTTGAAGTTTAAAAGAAAAGGGTAAATAATAATAAGAATAATAATCAATTTTTGGAATGACAACAAAAAACTAGACACATCAGGCTTATAAATGTTTTTTTACAGATTAATTCTATCATGTATAGCTCCAAAACTATAAATATTTAAAATTGCACACAGACTTTATAAACACCCTGTATGTATATATGTATGTGTGTGTGTGTGTGTGTGTGTGTATATATATATATATATATATATATACTTTTTAAGACAATAGGGTGTAATTTGAGGGAGATTTGGTTGCTTTTTCTAGCAAGTCGAGTGACTACATAGAAACTCCCTCATTGGCTTGCGTAAATAGGGCAGTGGAAAATTAGGTATTTGTCCATCTGCCCATGTATGTTGGAATAAATAATCATTTTTGAATTGAGCCAGTCAATTTTTACAATTTCATGCTAATATGGTTTAGATAAGGCTTCCCTATGTGGTCGCTCAACCTGCTAAGATTAGCAGCCAAATCTCCCTCAAATCATATCCTACCGTCTTTAAAAATAAGGATACATTGGATAATGTAGTCTGGAAAAAACACATAGTCTTGTCTGGAACACCTTTGATCATAGGTCTGCACATTGTTGTTTAGCCCCAAGTCAGCCTGCAATCTTTCTGTGAAGCCCAACATCTTGAGATCTGAGCTCACTCCTTTTTTCTCGTATCTTCCTCTACTATGGATTCCTTCAACTATCACAGCTCTTTTTCATCCAGTATTGTTCATTTGCATTACATGTCCAAACTCTCCTGCATACATCAGCTGATACCTTTATTGCCCAAATACTCTTTCAGGCAGCTTGAACACCTTTATTATTCAACTACTCTTTCAGCTGACTTGAACTCTGCCAACATATAATGCTGAACTCATTTCTCCCCAACTCTTGCATATTTTAGACAAACAATGACCATGTTTCATTATTATGTAGCAATCACACTTCTCATACATGTTTCATACTGCCTTTTGCATGGCGAGAGAAAAGTTTTGTTGCCCACAGAGGTAACAGCTCTCTGAATTACTTTCTAAATGAGCTACCTACTATGATGGATTCTCCATTGGATTCAACAATGAGTGCCCCATTGTTCGATTAACGGAACGACCTACTCATTGAATTAACGTGTAAGTGGCTGAGTATTCCGCAGACACGTGTACCTTTAACGTAGATCTCGGGACGAATCAGCGTGACACACAGTGTGACATGGCTGGACCTTTTTGAATTAGTTACAATCCATTCGACGGGCTACGATACAGTTTCTGTCTACCCACATTCACTCACAAGGCTTGTGTTGACCTAAGGTTATGGTAAAGACACTTGCTCAAGCTGCCACGCAGTAGGATCGAATCCAGGACCTCGAGATTGCGAAGCAAGCTTCTTAACTATTTGGCCATGCTGCGTCCACACTAGCTACTATACTCTCTCTACAACCGCCCCTGCACTGATTCGATTACAGAAATGTTCAACTATTATCTTGTTAGCTGTCTAAGAAGATAATGGACATTATTTCATGGGTGCCTATTCTGCTAATTATTCTTGTACATCTTGCACATTTGAAATCCTAGTTTTCTGTCAAAGATCCCACTTCGTCTTTTGTGTGTTTGTTGTTTGTACTGAGTACATGATATGGAATTCTAACATACTCCCTTCCTATATTAAGCAAGGCTACTCCCAACTGGCATTGGGATTTTGTACTCTCTGTTCCTAACTAACACTTCGTTTTTTCCCATGTTAACCTTTAAAACTTTGGACTCTATACTCTTCAAATATGAACCTATTATTATTTCTTGATAAACACAGAGCAAAATTGTAAGCATTGGAATGGTGGTAACATCTTGGCATGCCAAATATGCAACATAAGTTTGATTCTTTCTTTGAGACATTTCACTTCACTTTTTAATGTAATTTTTGGCTGGTTATCCAAAGGGATGAATTCTTCCAAGCTGACTTGTCTATGCCTCATCACATGTAGCCAAATTCATCAGTATTGACCCAATGACCCAACAAACCATTCAAGGTTACGAAACATTCCATTAATTTCCCTTAAGAAAACCTAACATTTAAAAATATGTTGCAGAATAATTTCTCCATAGTACCATATTCTATTGGTTATGCTTAATTTTATTTTTATTTTATTCGGGGAAATCATTGGATGTTTTGATTAGCATGTATGTGTGTAGAATTTGATTTTACTGAAAAGAAACATACCTTGTTTTGTTTTTTTTAGAAGAGGAGGAGGAGGAAGAAGAGGAGGAGGAACAGGAAGAGGAGGAACAGGAAGAGGAAGAAGACGAACAGAAAATAGAAGAGACAAAAAAGTAGGAATTTACTCTTTTATGGTTGTATTCTTTTCAACAAATTAAAATATGTTCTGTTTTCCAGACGTAACTTATGATTTTGTTATAGTGTTTCAGGTAGGACAGACACATTGCAGTGGTTCCCCATTGCTTCCTGCAGGTAGGACAGACACATTGAAGTGGTTCCCCATTGCTTCCTGCAGGTAGGACAGACACATTGCAGTGGTTCCCCCCCATTGCTTCCTGCAGGTAGGCAGCAGCAGCATGGTGACTGAGTTTAAAAACGGGTGGGAATTGGAAGCGTGATATTAGTAGCTTTCCCAAGAATATTTGGTTATATAAGTAAAGTGAAATAGTATAATTGGGAATCTAAACTAAGTGGCAGACTTGGCTGTCCAAGACCATGTATACGTATTACACTCTGGTGCCTTACTCTTCAAAGAATCCCTTTTTTTTTTTTTTATCAGTGTTGGTCTTTAAAAACCAGGAAAAGATAAGATTACGGTTTACTTTGGAAAGTAGTTATAGATTGTTACTGGTAGTTGATAGCCTGAAGATAAATTATAAATTATTTACTACCTGCAAATTAACAATGCAAATATTTCTTGAAATAATATTTTGCAAAAATGACTAAGGTTTGTTCTGAATGGTTATTACATTTGAGTAATTCTAAGATGAGGTATTACTAAACAAGAAATTGTTAATTGCACTAATAACTGTTGAAGCTCATCAGAGGGACTCTCTTTGTTTTTGGGTGGTAGACTTAATCCATTGCACAGTTTAACACCACCACCTGACTCATCGGTGCCTTTAGTGGAGTCTACTCTGTTGTAAATATTCTGGCCAGGGTCTCTGGTCTAAGTAAGGATAACCTCCTCCCACCATTCTCGAAGGCCCTGAAAAAGGTCATTGGTACTGTTCCGTCTCCTTTGACTAAGCCATTAAAAAACCTCATTGTGTGTGTTTATTATATATGGCAGAATCTTCAAATACCATCTTAGTTATGTTAGTAGGAACTCGAATGATTTAGAAGGACGAAAAGGAAATATAGGAGAGAAATAGTTGTACGTAGTTGTCAAAGACTTTGACAGAGCAAAGAAAATGTTCTCAGTCTCAAAAGATGTTTACAAACTAACCTGTCATTTGATGAATGGCAGCTATATAATGAAGTGATGGACAAATAACTTCTGCTTTATATTTACGTTCTTCTGTAGTGAACCTACTTAGTTTACTGTCTTTATTGAACTTAAAAAAATTGGGTTGCAACTGGCCAGGGAGAGAAATGATATTCCACTTTACTCCTCAGTTAATATTAAAGAATGCAGCTGTCACCTTGCACTTGTACAGTGAATGTAAGGTTACAGTGATAAACTATTGACTATGGAATGACCTGAAATTTAAAAAAAATAGCTGTGGTAAATAGATGCTGTTAGTTGAAATATTTTTTTTTAATGATTAAGCAAGTTGACATTGCTCCAAATTCTGTAATTATTCATCAATAACATCCTAGCAGATAGGTAAAATGTATTCTAGTTGGTCTGATAGAATCAATATTTTTAGTCTCCTAAATAACTTCATATGGAAATCTTGTTAAATGAGTGGGTCTGATTTGTAATTTTTCTTAGAAGTTGTTCTTAGTATCGCTTGTTCTATTTGAGCAGGGGTGGGAAACTTTTCAGTACTAGGGCAAATTGCAAGTGTATAAGAATCTGTGAGGACTCATCTGTGCTGAGAAAAATAATCTTTAATTTTACAAATTCATAGATGTGCATCTTATATTCAATTACTGTTGTAGTCTTTAGGGGATTTTTTTATCATATAGGTTTTCATCAGCGAGTGGTTTCAAATTTGAATACAAGAAAAATTTTGTCCACAAAGGCAAGGTTACCTACCTCTGTACAAGTTCTTAATGTCATTACCTACAGTACCAATATTTTAAAGGCAAATAATAAAAGGAGTAAATTTGGATAAGTTTGTATGAGAGAGACATTTTTTACTTCTATGGCCAGTGTTACCGTAAACATCTAAAATAAAAAAAATAAAAGAAATTTTCTCCAATGAAGATGATCAAAGATCTGTAACAAGCCATGATTGCATCCCAAAGGCTGGGCTTTCTTTTCAGGTTAAAGTCTGTCTCGAGAATATAGGCTCATTAGGCTGGAGCTTACCCTGGTTTCTGAGGTGTTTAATTGACTGAGAATACAAGATACCAGGATACCGGTTAAGCCCCTGCTGCTGCTGCTGATACTCATTTTCAGCTGAGTGGACTGGAGCAATGTGAAATGAAGTGCCTTGCTCAAGAACACAGTGCCTTACTTGGTATGGGAATTGTACCCACAACCTTATGATTGCGAACTCAACACCCTAATCACTAGGCCATGTGCCTTCATTCTCTTTCTTTTCAGAGCCAGAAGAAAATACTTCACATTACAAAAAGTTCCTAACCTTCAAACCTTCAGCATTAGAGTACTAATGTACTCCATATTAGTGTTCTGCTCATATAACAGAGACAGTACAACTGCTATGCACTCATTAACTCTCCACCTGTGTCATCTGTCTGATAAGCAAATCTTCACTCACCACCACCACATTGCACTAACACTAGCTCACTGATGTACTGTGTCTTCTGTATGTCTCTTCTTTCTTGTGTTACTACTACAGCTTCTGTTTTTCTGAACTAGTCTGTTGTGTACTACCAATTCTCACTCGATTTACTTGACTTTCTTTCTACTGTGTCTCATTCCCATACTCCTTACTAAACACTTTCTCTGTTTCTTTCTACCCAGAGCTGCAAACATCTGAGACTCTTTCTCTCTCTCTGCTCATCTTTGACCTTCAGAAATTAGTTCAAGCTGAACATTAACCACATTGACATCACTAGTCTGAGAAGGCATGCGAACTCCTTTTCTTCAGATTAACTAATAAAAAAAAAATTTACTTTCTCTTGACAGAATTGCAGTAAAAACAGATTTTCTTTTAGTTATTTAAATTTTCTATTAATTTTGTGTTTTAAAATTACTTTTCATTTACTGAAGTAAAATTATGATTTTCTTGTATATAATTTAGGTATTCCACTGAAAATATTTTCACTATTACATTTTGATTTTGTAATAACTTCAGATTTCAATTGTCAGCATATGCTAGATCTACAAAGATCTCAGGATTTGCTCATGCAAATACACAGTCTAAAAGAAAGCACCCCAGAGTTTCACACAGAAAAATGTCTTCCACTGTATCAAAGCTTTGTAAAGCCAATAATTTGTTAGGCTACTCAGATTATCAGGGTAGCCAATTGACAATTCCACGCTCTGCCCATGTGAATGACTATTCTACAGATAAGGATTCTGTGTCTGAAGTTAACCAGTGGACTGGTGCGAATTCTCTGTTTGATATTAGCCAGTACACTGATGAGAATTCTCTGTCTGATATTAGCCAGTACACTGATGAGAAGTCTGTGTCTGAAGATAGCCAATCTGCTAATGAGACTTCTGTATCTGAAAATACCCAATCCACTGATAAGAATACCATTTTACAAAGAGAAGAGTGGGTTTCTAATATTCTAAATAAAATGTTTCTGCAGTCAGACAAACCTAAAGCCAAAAGTCTACAAAATAAATCAAATCAGGATGTTAAAAGTAATTTGAAGAATTCATCAGATAAAAGTGCTATGCCTGATTTAAAATTTGTATCAAACCAACAATTATATTTAAGTAAAGACCATTTCAATGAAGGAAACATTTTGAACAGAAAGCCTTTTGATGATTATTCTACCTTGCAGCAGCCTGTCACTGTTAGAACTGTAAAAGGCAGTGATGTAGGTTTCGTGTTGCCTCAGATTGACGGTAAATCACTTGACAAACACACGCACACCAACTTGCCGTATAAAGCAGTTTCTTCATTTGACAAAACTCGTAATCTTGTTGGGAAAATGTTACCTCGCTCTATTAACCAGGGTGTAGATGCTGCTTTAATATCAGCTGAAAATACTCCGGGAATGAGACGGAACTCTATTGCTAATACAGGTTTTTTTCGGCGAAACAAGTAAGTTTCAATTTTTAGTCCCTTTCAAAGACTTACAACTGACAATTTTTACTCCTTATTTTATAACTTGTAACAAAACATTCAAACTCACAATTTTTATATTTATCATCTCATCTTGCAAATATACTAAATATGTGTATCTATAAAGTTTTCCCATTGCATATAATAATTTATGTTATCTACAAAACCTCACAAGATTTATTTTATTTCAGATCTACTAAAATGAAAACCTGGCATTCATATTGTTATCAATCTATTAAATCCATTTCTTCTCCTGAATCAGTGACTTTTAACCCTTTTGATACAAACCTACCTGAAACTGCCCCTGGTTCTATAATAAAAACCATGTTTTAAAGTGTTCATATTTAAAAGTTCCATAATGATTTTATGTAAGAACTTTTTGTTATGTTAGTTCCAAACACCAAATTAATGAGAAAGTTAGATATTTTACTAAATCCCTCCAAATTCTTGATTGTTTTCAAATTTAATTGAAAAATTATAGGCTGTGTAAATACACAGCCTATAATTTTTCAATTAAATTAGAAATACAGTAACAAAAGGGTTAATAATGGTTAGAATATGTTTGATTTTTTTAGATGTCTTCTTTTTACAGTTAGTATGCCTTTATTTAGTGATACATCCAGCAAAACCCCATGTTATAATTGCCTAGGACCCTACATAGTTCATATTCCAAAGCCAAAAAGAAAACCTTCACAGTATTATCTTTAGTGGAGCTCAATCTATTGGAAGCACTGTGTGCACCTGCTGATGTTCAGGTTGAGTATCAGCTGCATCAATCAGTCTTGGAGGGGCTTCAAAAGGTCATGGTCACTGCTCTTCTTCCTCTGATTAACACTTATTTTTAAAAAAAGACATCCACTAGGTTAATATTACTGAATATCTCTATTTCTTAACCTTTTTATGACAGATCAATGGTGAGACCCATAACCCATTAGTTTGGATCGTTGGGGTGTCACTGAAGACTGTCTTCATGTAGGTGTATCTAGGACTAGTCACCTTAGCAGAGCCCATTCCTATCCGGGCTATACCCATAGGAGGGGGTTGACTGTTGTGCTGCAATCTCACACAACACTCATCAATTTTACAGTGCTGCTGCTGCTTATAGCAGTGAGTTGTTCTTAAATTGTGGTAACTATTTTATCTAGGTGGACTAAGACGTTAACTGTGGGATAAGTGCCTTAGCAAACAGACCCAATGCAGTGCTGGTGACAGGAAACAACCTCTCTAACTTTTGGTAGGTTTTCCAGCTGTCCACATTCTTAAAATACTAATAGCGAGCTATAAATTCAGTCCTATTTCAATGACTCATTGAGTTGATGTTCAACCCTGATATATTTCTACACTATTGTATCCAAGGTCAACACATTGAATTCTCAATGGCTCCAATCACCGTAGTTATAAGTAATTGCCATTGGTAGGTACTCAGTAGGAGTACCTTCAAACTGACAAGTGCTTTTGTTAATTTTTTTCTGCATTGAGCTGAAAACCTGCTGTGTATAACTTGGTAAATTTCCCAAGGATGCCTTCTGCATAAAGAACGGAGTTAGAGCTAACATACTTAGTGTAGTAAACCAAAAATAATTTTTAATCAGTTGAAATTAAACTTGTAATGAGAGGAAAGAGTTTTGACAAGGGAGAGAACTCCGAAATTTAAATTGGATAAGGATTAAATGTAGACATGCAATAGGGAGTGAGTCTGGTCTTTGGTAAGTACAGTGAAAACTCCAGACAAGTTGTCTCCTCAGCGAAATATAGTCTAACGTGTTTGCCAGATCATAGAACGACTGAGAAGATATAGTTTTTTTTTAAATTTATTTTTTTAATTTTTTTGGTAGGGGAAGATTTACTATAAAGCTTGAAATCAGTAGAGCTAATTGCATGCATAGCTCTCTGCAGTTAGATGAGCTCAAGTAAGTGGAATTTGATAAAGATCCATCTGTATTTAACTCGCACAAGTTGTTTAAATACAATCAGTTGCTTGATTCTCTCTCTCTCTCTCTCACTCACTCACACACACAACTTTGCTAGCTAAGTTTTCAATACGTTGGATTGAATATAAAATTGCGACTATTGGGTTCAAGTGTCTAGCAGCTTATCTGATTAGCCACTGTGCTAATATTTCTTTTACAGACCTCTCACTTCCTTAAATTTAAATAATACAATATGTTAATTATTAACTCAAGAAATTGGAAAGCATGCTACTAATATTTAATTTCTGCATTAATCTATTCAAATATTTTTTCCTAATATGTTTTCTAAACTAAATTTCTAAAATGATCTTTAACTGATGTGAACTTCGTGATTATATTGTAAAGTTTTTGACATGAAGGAAAAAAAAAATACATAAATGAACACCTTCAGAATGTACAGTGTTTAAATATATTGTTTTAATTTTCTTGAAGTATTTTTTTTTTCCTTTAATTTTCTTTTTATGAAATTTCTTGGTCAACTGTCCCCAGTTTTAATTCTGTTTGAGCAGAGCAGATTTATAGGATACACAGGGTGATTATCTTAAATAGGCAAATATTAGATTCATGTCGTTGGTTTTGATTGTAAGTGAAATTGGGTAGAGAGGCAGAAACTATGGAAGACTATCGAACTGTACATGTTCTTGTGTGGTAGATCTAATCAGTCGCTCGGTTTAATGCCACCTCCTGGCCCTTCGGTGCCTTTAGTGAAGTTGACTCTGTTGAAAACCATTTGGACTAGGTATACGGTCTGAGGATAACCCATAACTTGTAGTTTCTTCCTCCCTTTCCCTCCACTATTCTCAGAGGCCCTGGGGGGTGGGGCGTTGGTACTGCCTTTTCTTTTCTGACTAAGCTATGTCAAAAAAAAAAAAAAAAATAATTAAAACATGTTGTCCCCATTTTAAATATAGAGATTTTGTTGAATGTTACATTGAGCGACATCTTTCAGTTAAAGTTTTAAAGACAGGCAAATCATATAGATTTAGCTTGGTTTGTGGAGGGGAGGGAGGGGTTCTTTTGTCCTTTTTTAGGACAACTGAATTAATGGGAGCTAATTCATAGAATATGATTATTCCATAGATGTTTAATCAGCAATACTCTGAGGGTTTGGTGATAGCATCCTATTTGAAAAACTTCCAACATATTTCAAATTGCTTTGGGATAATGTCCATGGTTCAGTATCATAGTTAGCTCCAATTTCTTGGCATGAGGCGACATAACATAAATCTCCTTCCATGGCTGTGTGACTAAAGTTTCCTTCCTAACCGTGTGGTTTTGGGTTCAATCCTGATCTCCAGTGAACTAATTCCATTCCAAATCATTGGTATATGAGCATTGTCCTCAGATGCTGTTGATCAAGCTAACACGGAAACATCTATGTGATCGCTAGATCTGCTAGAAATAGTAGCCAAATCTTCCTCAAATCGCATCCTACCATCTTTAAAAAAAAGTCTGCAACAGATAATGTTGCATACTTGAGAGGTTTACTCTGCTCTACCACAGCTAAAACAGCAACAATGAAGGCCACCTTGGATAATGTAGTAGTATTTACACTCTATAAAAAAAGAAATTGATTGGATGTCCACATTTGGAACACCTTTGCTCATAAGTCTACTCAGTCAGGGCTGACCTGGGGCTAACAACAACCAGCATTATCATCAATGGCAGAGTCGTTAGCGTGTCGGACAGAAAACCTTACGGTATTCTTTCTGTCTCACTGCGCTCTGAGTTCAAATCCCGCCGAGGTCAACTTT
>JAOPJM010073759.1:0-14432 GCA_027124095.1 Muusoctopus leioderma
CTGTGATCTCTGCCGTTGCAGACCTCTCTAGATCGGAGGTGTCACCGAGAGGGAACAGGACAAACGAGAGGAACCGCTCTAGGATGAAGGCGGGGCTTTCCAAAGGGGTGGTGGACGCCCCTCAGGCCAGCAACTCACCCAACAGGATCCGCCAACACAACTGAAAAAAGTATCCCAGCCGTACCCTCTCCCCCAACAAAATACAAACACAAACACAGACACACACCACGTAGACAAACCTTTTCACTCTGCCATAGGCTTCTCTGACTGCGAGACCTCGCGACAAAAGACCAGTCGCAAAAGATCTTTGTCAGAGAGAAAAAGAAAAATTGAGGGGGAAAGGCCGTCCCAAGCTAAAAGCCGGAAGGTTTATCGAGGTGGCAGAGGTTCCGGCAAACAGCCACACACCCACATCACCACTGCCAACAATACCACCACCACCACCACCACCATCACCACCACCACAATAACAACAACAACAACAACCAAACCTGCAACCACACACATTAACAGGAAAATACACAAACACAACAACAACAACAGCAGCAATCAAACACAATAATACCCCCTCATCAAGTTCATTGTTGTAAACAGAAAAAATAACAAGTTGATGAGGTACATAACACAATATAAAGAAATACAAACAGGGGGCCTTGATAAGCACAGAAAAAACTCCACCAGACTTGGTAAAAATCAATTCGAACATTTTCAAAAAGATATAAGATAAATTCCCAAATGACGAGGGAATTTTACTGAACAAATGACTCATAGAGGAGCCTTTCAATGAACCCCTTCCCGCCAAGGAGACCGGTTTACCCGTTCTTCACCAAGACCAAGGTAAGTAGCCTCTATCATTTATCTTTTTCCAACCAGCGTGGCCTTACTCAGAGTAGGATGCATAAATGCGCGAGACATAGGGGTCAGCTTGGAAGTAAGGTTACTTGCTCAACGACCTCAGGTCACTAGATATAGATGTGGTAGCTAGCAGCGAGACCAGGATTTCCGGAACGAACGCATTCGCGCCAATCTTCGACGACTACGAAATATACGCATCTTGTGGTTGGCCTGGATCAGGCGGCATGGTGATAGTGTTGTTTTAGAAATACTTGGATCTCGAGGTACGGACGATATTCCTTGACCCGTACAGTAAGACGGTAATGCTGGACATGAGCAGCAGTGAAGGCGGTGCCTTCAGGCTAGTGAACATCTATGCACCAACCGGGGTAGAGCAGATGGTTTTCTCCAGGCTTCTAGAAGCGTTCTTGGGAACGTCCCGCTCTATAGTGCTAATGAGAGACTGGAATGGCATTTTAGACGCATGTTGGAATTGTGTGGAGTTAACCGATAGCAGAGTGGGAATAAAAGCCTCGAAAACCTGCAAGATATTTCCAACTATCTGACAAGTACCGACTGGATTTCCCGAGTGCGCCAATATGGACATGGAGCAACTGCATCGGGTCAACGAGATCGTATCTAGATAGGGTATTTTTAGGTCAGTGGACAGGGATACTGTAGGGTGTCGACAATTTCAACCGGTCGGATACCCAGATCAAAAATTGGGGATCTGAAAGGTCGACCTAGTAGAACACATAGACAGGGACCAGGTTACTGGAAACTGAACATGTCGCCCCCTGGGCGCAAAGCTTAGAGTGACCGGATTAGTGAATTAGTGAGGCGGCAGCTGACGGAAGTGACCATCAACAACCGGTGGTGTAGCGCTTTGAAAAGGGTAATCAGTGTAGAATCGATAAGGTTTAGCAAAGAAGTAGTGATAGAGAAAAACAAATTAGAAGGAGTACTAGTGAGCAAATTAGAAGAAGTTATTAGGAAAGGCCTCACGACCGACGTGCTAGCGGTGAGAATGGACCTCGACCTTTATTCAACGCGAAACAAGAAGATATCGTTGTCATAGCTAAGGCGCACTCTCTAAGACACAAAGGAACACAAGCCGTTGAATGGACGCAGGTGGCAGAGACGTGACGTGGCAACCAAACTATAATTCGGTCTGACGGACCAGGACGGGCGCGTGCTACTCGATTCCAAGCAGACGTGCGCGGCTTTCCAGCATCTCTTTGCTCAACTGTTCGGGGAAGACGGTGTACTGGAAACAGTAGTGGACTGGAAACAGTAGTGGACTTTAGTGCTTACCTCAACGGTCTGCTGCGGCATTCGAAAGAAGATGCAGAGTGTACATCATCAGCTGCAGCATACCAGTGGGGAAACAAGCCACCACCTAGGTAGGATTAGGGCACCTCACGACTCCGACCAACGTCAACTCCGATCACCTTCTTCAAACTAAGATCTCCGAATTTTCCGTAAGCATATTCGAGTTTGGATGAATATGAGAAATAATAAAGTGAAAGTGAAAGTAAACACATTATACAGAATTCTATAATGTCCCTAGAAGAGGACAGTTACCTTGGGCCAATCAAGGAACCACACAGATCAGGATTACTCTGACTACCAAAAGTAGGTGCCCTTCTCAGCTGTCATTCCCTAGCCTACAGGTGCATGCTGGGTGTAGGCCCATTCACTCGGGCTGTGTTCGCCACTCTCACCCACCTTTTAACAAATTTACTTATGGACTGCAACTTTCTCAGCACTCTCACCTTTCTCTCCAAATGAAACTTGAAAAAAGTCGATGAGGGCTTGGCCAAAGAAAATAGTGTCTGTCTTCAGTCCTTTCAGTCGCGTTCACTACACAACCTTTTTTGACATAGCCATCAGACTGAAGAAAACTGCCTACCCTTCTCGATCAAAGGAAGGTGGAGGGGCGATTTCCAAGATGGCCTCCTAGACGCGACAACAGCTGTTCGACAAAACTCCACAAGTCAACAATGCACAGACACTGAACGAATGCATGCAGAACAGTTTCTCCCTCTGCGCGCATCTCGGACAGGCTGACTGATGCCCCCTAGTAGCACTACTAGACTAGAGATTTCTAGAAGTTATCCATTGTCCCCCGGGTAAAAAGTTCTCCGAAACAGACCAGCCAATTGATTCTCATCGATGCTCAGAGTTCCCCCAAGAATGTCGACGCTCTTCCTCACCACTAATCCTCTATATACTGTTAATATGGACGTTCCACGGGTGCGTTTCCCGGCATGTAGCAGACTGTGAGTGCTTGACAAGATTCCAGATGCCGGGCCCCCAATGCTGGTTTTTACTTGACCCAGGACTGCAGCTCCGTCAGAGACGTGCTGTAGGAAAATGTGCCTACAATGGGTGACCACAACTTGCTCACCGTCCAGGAATCTCTGTAGATGCCGCAGTCTCAGCGCCTATCTGCGTATCATTAGTCACAGCATACCTAGCTCTTCGTGTAGAGGGTGTCGGTAACAGATGGGCCACATGACTAATGGAATGCGTCGCTTCCATCAGAAACGAAAGAGTAGACGCTCCAATCTGGTCAAGCGAGAACAGAGGCAAGACACGATGGTCAGGCGATAATATAAAACGGAGGTGATGTACACGTTCTCCATCTCTGTTCGAACTTTCAGAGATAGCTTCATCTCAGCCCATTTCTGAGTGAGACAGGCTACTCTGCTCGTAACTTTTTCCAAGTTCCTATCCAACTAGAGGTAAGGACCGAACCAGACCCTAATCTATTTAACCAGTCCATCGGTCCAGCGCCACACGACGCTGTCCAACGGCATGGATTTTCCTTTCGTGTGCCGAGTTACAAGCCCACCGACTTGTCCTGGTTAATTTTTACTCCTGTCAGTGTCTCGTATTGATTTAGAACGGTGCCTACCACTTTAACTTTTTGTCCGACACCATTATGGTAACGTCGACGCATATGCTTTCCCTACGACAGTACAGATGAGAAGTGCCAAACTCTTTGCTAGCACATTGACCAAAATCTTAAACTCTGTATTAAGCAGAGTTATGGACCGAAAATTATCGATAACATTCCCCTTGTTCGCGTCCTTCCTCAGCCATGCTACCACTCCTCGGATCACGGAACTGGGAATTCTCCAGTTCTGCTGCTAGTTACAGTAGACGTCTGCAAAAACGTCGGCGAACAAGTTTGGCATGTATACTTAAGTATACATGCCAAACTTGTTCGCCGAAGGGCAGACCACCCAAACCAGGCAAATTGTCTTTCGCACAACCACTTACCGAAAACCGTATCTCAGTTGCTGTTATCAGCTTTTCGCAGCACACCCGTGTGCCGAGGGCCGCAGCAGGTTGCTGAGGTAGGCACTAAAGCTCACCACCGTCTCCAGTTCACTGCTCGCTATGAATAGTTGAGCAAAGTGCCGTTGGAAAGCCGCATACATCTGCTTGGAAGCGAGTATCACGCACCCTCCCGGTACATCAAATATTGAATTGTGGTTTTTGTTGCCACGTCGCACTTCTTCCAGCCAGGCCCATCGAACGGCTTTCATTGTCTCCTACCTAAGAACACGCGCATTGGCTTTGACAACGCAACCTTCGTGCTTCGTGTTGAAGAAATTGTTGAGAGCTGTTCTTGCTGTTAGCAGGTCATTCGTGATGCCTTTTCTAATCGCCTCTTCTAATTTACTCACTAGCTCCTTCTCTAATCTAGTTCTTGCTACAGCTATTTCTTTGCTAAATGCTATCGATTCTACTCTAATTTAATCTTCACAGTGCCCAGTTGTTAACGATCTCCCCCGTCAACTGCCGCCTAACTAATTCACTAATTCGGCCACTCTAAGCTTTTGGCGCCTGGAAAGACGCGTTCAGCTTCCAGTAACCCGGTTCCTATCTATGCGTCCATTCTATGTTGTATTGGGTGTTTCCGTTGTTGTTATTGATATTGTTGTTGCTGCTGCTGTTGTTGATGGTGTGGTTGTGGGGTCGGCAGCAGTGCGGGTATTTCCACTTTTGCTCTCTGCTGTGAGCAAAAGGCCCTTAAATCGTTGGTGGTACTCCCTTCCACCGCCATAAACATTGGGTTCAGTTTGGTAGCTCGATTAAGCATCCTACTCTTAGTGCTGCCATGTTGGTAGGAAAGGGAAAAGAATGGGGTTACCTACCTTACTGGTTTTCCTTTTGGTGATCGAGGTGTGTCCACCTCCATGCCTGTTTGGGGTTCCGTGGGGAAGTCCCGCAAGAGTATGTTGGTGGCCGTGCACCGGGGAACCCCCACGTCATGTGGGAAACTCTTTTTCATTTCCCTGCTGGTTTCTTGGGGGGGGGGCCTGAGCATTTTTAGTTCTTTGGGGACTTTCGCCGTGGATGGGAGGAAAGCCTCCCCCTCCGTCTCAATGTCCCTCCTTTGTGCTATGTAAGATGCTAGGTCTTTGTTTTTTTTCTTACTAACACAAAGATGGGTGTGTTTTGTTGTTGTTGTGAGTGGAGTCGTGTGTGTGGTTGTTGTTGTTGTGTGTCTGACTGTTGGGGTTGTGTGTCTGACTGCTGAAGTTGTTCTTGTGTGTTTGTTTCTGTTGTGTTTGTGTCTTTTCTTTACTTTTTTGTTGTCGTTGGTGTAGGTGGTGGCGGTGATGGTGTGTTTGTTGTTGTTTTTGGGGAATTGGGTGTGGTGTCTTGTGTAAGTGTTTTTCTTTTTTTTTTTCCATTTTATTATTTTTCTTTTGTTTTTTGGCTTTGTGTGGTTCCCCACATCATCGCAGAATGAGGTTGCCGAGTCAGATACTTCCGACTCGGAGGGGGTAGGGGTATGTTTTCGTGTGCATGTGTGTCTATGTTTGTGTGTGTAGGAGCGGGAGAAGGGGTGGAAAGGAGAGGGGGATTGCTGCGTTTGGCGTTCCCCGGTGCGATGGGTTTGGTGCTGTTGCTGTTGTTTTGGCCGCTCTTCTGGTTTCTGCTGCTGTCGGTGGTCTTGTTGGTGCTGCTGCTCCTGCCGCTATTGGTGTTTTAGTTGCTCCGACTTCTGCCACTGTTGCTGCTGCTCTCCCGGCCGTTGGGCGTTGTTGTTGTTGCGGGGGTGGTGACGGTAGCAGCGGCGCCCTTTTTTCACCTGTTTTGTTTGGGTTGTGTGGGCAGAAGGCTCTAAGGTGGTCGCTGGCACCACACAAATGGCATTTGGCATCTGAGCCTTCGGCTCTCCACCCACACGTGCAGCTCCCTCCCATTCGACAGGGAGATGTGGTCCCGGACCAGGTATCCCGCCCCACCTTCTGGAGATCCAGAAGGGTATCGCTACCCTCTAGCACCATGCAGGACACTATCCACCAGAGATTGAAACCTGGTGGGATGTCCTGGATTTTTATCTGGGCAGTTCTTCTACCCAAATACATTGGGTAGAGGGTGAAATCTTCACTCCGCCAGGGGACCACTGAGTGTTGCAGTGCGAGGGCCTCGGTCTTGAAGATGACCTCCACACTCCCGTATTGCTTGGCCCTCGACACATGCTGGATGTCCTGCCATGCCTGCTTTAGGGCCTTCTCCACTTGTGCGTTCGTCGCCATTTCCAGTCGACGGCCCTTGGAGGAGATGCGCCGGTAGCTTATGGTGCGCTTAGCTATCTCCTCCCGTATTTCCGGTGGAGGGGCCAGTATTGCTCTTCTCCCTTGGATGGTTCTATATTGGGAGGGCTCTCCAGCTTTGTTTGTTTTCATCCCAGGAGATTTTGTATATTGTGTTACTGCTGCTATTTTGGCAAAGCTATCCTTCGAGCTGTTTCCGGTGGTGGCAGTGGCACTGCTGCTACATTTGATTAAGCTGCTGCTGTTGTTGTTCTCGTTGCTGTTGTTGTTGTTGCTACTGTTGCCGTTGTTGTTGTTATTATTGTTTCTGTCGTTGGTGTTGTTGTTGTTGTTTATGTTATTATCAGCGTCATCGTTGCTAAAATTGTTGTTGCTGTTCATGTTACTACTGTGCTTCACGTTACTATTGTTGTTAATAGCACTCTTGCAAGTCTCGCCACTGCTGTTATTGTTAATGTCCTCCTCCCGTTCATTCATTCTGTTGTCCGTTCCAACACCTATGTTTGTGTTGGTGTTGGCGGCGGTGGTGGTCTTAGCAATTGTAGCAGCTCTGGTGGAATTAAATACCCCACCGTCTGATACAGTTGCCGTGCTCGTGCTGGTGAGGGGGAGAGTCGCACTAGCAGGCGGATGTCTGTTCTCTATCCTACCTCCCACTTCGGTTTCTTTCTGTCCGTCTCGTTGAGACGATTCCATGTTGATTTTTTTGATTTTTCAGAATATTTTCTGTGAGGAGTAAATTCTTCAGGTTTTGAGGGCCGAAGCCCTCAACAAAATGGAATATAACTGGCTCAGAGCGGGCCTAGTTACCTCCGCAACAAGGTGAAACAAAAATTGGGCCTTAAATGGCAAAATCAAACGAAAACTTACGGAGACCGAAGTGAACACATGTGACGAAGTCAGATACCAATAATAAACATAGGCACAAGGCCAACAAACCCCAGTACTTGACTGGTACTTTATAGACCCCGGAAGGAGGAAAGGCAAAGTTGAACTCGGCGGGACTTGAACTCAGAGCGAATACCGTAAGGTATTCTGTCCGACACACTAACGACTCTGCCAATTCGTCGCATATAAAAGTAATAATAATAATAATAGATAGATAATAAATATAGTAAGAATGCTCATTATTATTCTTTCTTTTATTGGCCACAAGGGCCCAAATAGATGGGGACAGTACAAAGGCGAGATACATAGGAGACAGCAAAGACACAAGAATAATGAATGAGAGTTCATGACAATTATTGAAAACGTTAAAGGTATTCAGGTAAAGTAATATTATATGATACAATGTCAAAGGGAATATAATAGTAGACTAATTGTGTATAATTGTGTCTAATAAGTTATGCTCCTTTATATTAAACGTTATGTAGGGACGAAGAGATAGGTTTGGTTTACAGTTCAACATGTATAGCGTAAATGGTATATATATACATATATACACACACATATACCTACATAAAATGCACATACACATATACACATAAAATATATGAATTTTTTATCAGTTAGTCAGGGGAGAGAGTAGTGCCTATCACCGTGTTTCAGGGCCTCCGAGAGAGTTGGGAGGAAAGGCGAGGGGAAGAAGGTATCTTGAGATTGCAAACCTGGCATGTATGCTTGCAGCAGAGTCGACTTCGCTAAAAACACCCAAAGTACCAAGTTGCCCATGGCATGATTTGAATTCAGAACATAAAGAGCAGGAAGAAATACTGCAAAGCATCCGACCGAGGCTCTGACAATTCCACCAGACCACCGCTCTAGACTGGTACTTTCTTCATCTCGGCTGGGTTCGAACTCAGTGAGCCGGAACGAATACTCCTAGGCATTCTATCCGATGCTCTAACGATTCTGACAATTCGCTGCCTGTACTCATATATGCACACATTTACCCATGCATATACCCATATACATATACAAATACATATATACGCATGCCAGCATCTACATATATGTATATACATATATTCACAAATCCGTACATGCATACATATATACGTACATAAATGCCTACACACACATAGACATGCACCTGTACCTGCATACACATACCCACAACATGCATACAGTAGGGATTACCAAATACAACATACAACATAAAAATATACAAAAAACAAGCATTACAAAAGGGTAAAATGCAAAATAATACACGTGCAAATATATGTATTTATATTGGTATGTGTTTTCATGTATAAACGCAAAGTACTCAACGCACACCTGTGTTAGAAGGGTGTAGAGAAAGTCATAATTTTGTTTTGGCAAAACGGATTATTTCCTCGTATTTAAAGTCTTCCTGTAATCGGAGTTAGTTGACTTTGCTCGTCGGTGAGTCTAAAATAATTGAAATGGAATAGTATTAAGAGTATTTAATAGTGTCACACCCTTCGATTGGTTGTGTCGTTGATCAGATGATTGGTCACGTGGTTTGAAGCGTTGTCCATGACGTCCGATCTTTTTATATGTATCATAGGTTTGGTAGTATTGTAGGATACGTTTGGTAGTATTGCCGATGTTGTACGTTTATTTAAACAGTTGTTAAAGACAAAACTTGCTGATGCCTGTCTACAACACTACAAACGACGTGAGTAACTCTAAATCAGATCCACTTGTTGACAACTAGTCAAGAGGAGCGGACGTCATCGATGACAGTAACAATATGTAATTAACTCTAAAGCAAAACCACCTGCTCACACATGTTAAAAGAACGGCTGTCATCGAAAGCACTGCCAACCACGTAACCAATAGCCTGATATTTTTTCTGGGTAATATCATAATATACATACATACATATATATATATATATATAGCGTTAATTTTTTACATATAAATCCATGTTTTCTCCGACGACATTTGGAAATATATGAATCCGGTATCATTATGCGTTCAATGCTTATTGCAGAACGTTGCTATAAAGCGACTAATATGAATTACCCATCACGTTTCCGATATATATATCGCATTTGACGGCTTACAAAGCGCACGATTCTACAAGACGCATCTCAATGTCGGCAGACCTTTCCTTGAAAAAGATTAAAAAACCCTATTTTCACCTGACAATCCTCACAATCAAGTCATTTGAAAGCGTATTCAGATCGTTATGGAATCTCTCTATTTCATATATATATATACTTTCATTTATTTAGGCACACGTTCAAAACTTCAACTATTCAAATCGACCTTATATATCTGTATATAACTAAAGTCTAAAATAATACCAAACTCTTAACCCAAACATCAAGTTTCCTCCCTTACTATAACTAATCTCTTCAATCTACCTCTGTGTTACACCTGTCATATTAAGACAAACATACATCCCATCTATACCACCACTACCAATCACAATCCTTAACAACTACCAGTAACTCCACCCTCCTAACATGTTATCTCTAATAATCCACCCATATATTTCAAAATCCAAAATGAATAAAATTCAGTTTAGTTTATTTCTATATCCAATCTATAAACTATATAGTTATGTACCAATAATTATACTGTTTATATATATATGATACTTAATTATCCACTCCCTAGTTTTCGTAATAGAATTAATTAATGATAAGTATTTTTACACCTTTTATTCATTTGACACCAATATAAATTCCTACCATGGTACACTTATTATTACTCCTTAATGTCACTTATTATAAATCCAAACATATACATATACATACACAAATGTGTATGTATATGCATATTTGTACGTACGTGTGTATGCGTATATGTATGTATATGTATGCATATATATAAATATATATATATATATATATTTATATTTGTGTGTGTGTATGTGTTTGTGTGTATGTATGCGTGTGCATATATATATATACGTGTGTGTGTGTGTGTGTGTGTGTGTGTATGTGTGTGTGTACATATATATTTATGAATTTATTTGTATGCAAATATCTTTTAAATGGCTCTGTGATGTTTTTGTCATTTCCATACAAAGAATTTATTACTGATTAATTCACAGTAACATATGTATGTATGTATGTTTGTATGTATGTATGTATGTATGTATGTATATATATATATGTATGTATATATATATATATATACACACACACACACACACACACACACACACACACACACACACACACACACACACACACACTTATATATATATATCAGTAGAAACCGCTTATTGTGACCACTTTAGGACGGTACTTTTAGATATAACAATATCTGGAGCTTTGATTCAAATATGCGGATCATTTTTAATTCATTTTAGATAAAGTGTTTGGGATCCAGTAATTTTGATAACAATAACCATTTGATAACAATATCTATGAGTGAAATAAACGGATTCCTCTGTATATATACGTACATATAGATATATACACCAATACCACCAGCCGTACCGACCAGCTTAACATGCTAGTACCTCCACTCCCAGCAGCAACAACATATACGATTCATATTAGAGTCAGATAGAATATCTAGCGGTATTCGTTCCAGGTCACTGCGTTCTGGTTCAAATCCCTCCGAAATCAACTTTGCCTTTCATCCTTTCAGGGTAGATAAACAAAGTACCAGTATAGGGGGAGGGACTGGTGGAAACATTAGAGCGTCGGATGGGGTTCCTCGTGGTATTTGTTCCGGCTCTTTGGGTTCTGAGTTTGAATTCCGTTAATGGTAATGCTGTTTGTTGTGGTGTTGGTAATGATCGGTGGTAGCGTGGGTAATAGTGCTAGGAAGGTGAATTCGGTAGTGTCTTTGTCGTGTATGTAGTTTAAACAGGCGAATGACAAAAACGAAAGTCATCTCTGTTATGGACGACCTAACCAAAAACATTCGAGGACGCGTATACAAGAAAAACAAAAGGACTCACCTCACGCTTGACTTATTTCCACTCGACTCAGGGCTTTACGCTATTCTTGATGGCCACCAAGACGCACAACCGGACTCTTTGTCGTGCGTCTCTCACACTGGACAAACACACACACGTGGGTATTCTCCCAGAACCAGACCTGGCTTACGTCACTACCTCACTTCCACTGCGTTTTTCTCTCCCCTTATCATACAGGATATCCATCACATTACAGTTTGTTGTAATAGTGGGTATAATGGTAATAGTGGTGGCAGTGGTGGTTGTGGCTGTGGTAAGGATAAAAGCTCACATGGTGAGCTCGAAAGGCATATGAGCGATATACACTACCTGTCCCCATTGAGCTTTGGGTAATATAAAAAATATATCAGCAATATATATATATATATTGCACAGTTCCATTTACAGAAAGGTATTTATGTTACTTGCGGACAGTTCAGTATTGTTAGGTCTCCTTTAAACTGGTGGTTGTATAATTCTTCACGATATTCTGTCCATCTACCCAGGATCCCCTTCTCTTCAGTGAAGCATTTCCCTGACTTGCTCTGGATACTGGATGGTCTCTCCTTCTTCTTTGTTGTGAGGTCTTTTACTACTTGAAATGCCTTCTTAGTGTTGTTTTTGTCCAGGCTTTCTTGGATTTCTGTGCACTGCTGTTCGATCCAGGCCTCCTTTGATTTTTTCATCTCTTTCTTGACTTTGTTGTTGGCTTCTCTGTACTTCAGAGCTCCTTCTGGATTTCCCTTCCCTTTCTTGAATTCTCGTCTCTTGTCACATAACTCTAAAATCTCAGTTGTGACCCATGGCTTTTCAGGGCGCTGGTGTTTCCCCAAAATATCACTAGCACTCTCAACTACTGTTATGTTGAACATGTTGATGGGTGAATCGATGTCCATGTTGTTGTTTTCATCTCTTATTGTCAGAGGTGCGAATTTCCCTCTCCCAATCATTGCTTGGAACTCCTCTTTCACTGGGGTCTTTCAGTTTGTCATGGTTAAACCGGAGTCATGTGAATTTTGGTTTGCTGATCTTCTTCAAGTGCATTCTGAATGACATCATCACCAGATCATGATCGCTTCCGATTTCTGCCCCTGGAAAACTGCGTGCACGTGCGATGTTTACTCCTGATCGGAAGCGTTTTGGAATCAGGATGTAGTATTGACCATCAGTACTGTGCCATGTCATTCTCCATCAGTACTGTGCCATGTCATTTTCCATCAGTACTGTGCCATGTCATTATCCTTGGAACTTTGTGAGCACTAAAAGTGTTTGCTTGCACCAAGTTGTTAGTAACAGCAAACTCTAGAACCCGTAGTCCTCTTTCATTTGTTGCTGGGTTGCCAATTTGTGTGAGCATCTTCTCCAGCCTTCGCGTTCCAATCTCCTTATACTACCAGAATGTCTTTCTTGGGTGATTCGTCGATGACATCTTGTAGTTGGCTCTAGAATCTTCCTCTTCATCATCACTGTGATAAATTGATGGGACATAGGGCTGAACAACTGCAATGTTGAAGGGTGTCGCCTTTAAGCGGATGATGATTAGTCTATTAGAGACTGGGCGGCATCCCATGACTGTGGTGGACGAGAAAACCTACGCCTTCCACGTGTGTGTCTTGCTTTCCACTGTAATACATGTTGTGGCCTTCATCTGTTGTTTCGCCTATGTTCTTCCACCGCACTTTACATGGGCCTAGGAGATTCCAGCTATATCTGCTCATCTCGTGGACCAATTCCTCATGTTTCCCGTCTGGCCGCAGTGTTCTGGTGTTCCAAGTGCTTATGATGATCTTACCTCTGGTACGAATCTTTTTTCTTAAGAAATAATCTGAGAAATATCAACAAAACCTATACCAGGTGTATGTTGACTTTAAGAAGGCATTCGACAGGGTATTGAACGCAGCCCTGTGGTCCACTATGAAGAAATATAACATCAATGCCAACCTTGTCAGAGTCATCGAATACCTGTATGACAAGGCTACAAGCGATGTACTCATGAATGGCAGTATAAGCAACTGGTTCCGTACCACAGTCGATGTGCGTTAAGGATGCGTCATCTCACCCACTCTCTTCAACATATATCTGGAGAGATTAATGGAAGATACCTTAAAAGATCGCAAAGGCACAGTTACCAATGGAGGAAGGACGATTACCAGCCTGCGTTTTGAAGATGATATTGATGGCCTTGCAGAAAAAGAAAATGAACTGGCTAGCTTGGAGGAAAAGCTGAACAAAGCAACCACCGCTTTCGGTATGGAAATCAGCACTAAAAAGATGACGCTCATGACCAACAATATTCAAGGCATCAATTCTGAGATCAAGATCAGAAGGACAATTCTGGAAATAGTGAAGACTTTTAAATACCTTGGTTCCATCATATCAGATGAAGGCTCAAAATCTGAGATGTTGGCAAGGACAGCACAAACAACAGCTGCGCTATCAAGACTCCAAACCATCCAGAGAGACAAGAATATCTGTCTGCGCTCCAAGATCCACATGTAGTGCTCCCTCATCTTGTCAATCTTCCTGTACGCCTACGGAATGTGGACACTCACGACAGAGCTAGGTCCAAAGAAGGATCCTTGCAACAGAAATGAGAGGCTATAGGAGGATCTTAGACATCTCATTCATATGTGGTCACATAACAAAGAAAGAGGTCCAGCAAGCAATAGGATCTCATGACGACCTACTCACGATTGTCAAGAAAAGAAAGATGAGATGGTACGGCCATGTCTCCCGCTCACCAGGTCTTGCAAAAACCATCTTGCAAGGAACAGTCAAGGGAACCCATTAACGAGGAAGACTGAGGAAGAGATGGGAAGATAACACCAGAGAATGAACAGGCATGAACCTGGCAGAGTCTCAGAGAGCAGTAGAGAACAAAAAGAACTGTAGGAGAGTGGTGGCTGTCTTCACTGGTGCCCCAACTACCTACAAAGATTAAAGGATAGGAAAGGAAAGGAATTTATATTAGGTTTTAAACAATTTTACTATCCCCTTGGCTTTTGTGTTAGTTTTTTTCTTTACTGGACTAAAATTTATATTCTTAAAAACAATTTAGTATAACTATTTTTGATTTTATTGTACATTGTTCTGTCAAATATAAAAATCTTGAATAACACTGGACAACAACATATTTGCTACTGGAGATGTGTAAAGCGATTAAGACTAATTTGGGTACGCTGATTTCA
>JAOPJM010073958.1:0-14427 GCA_027124095.1 Muusoctopus leioderma
GTGGTGAGTTGCCTCAACACCAGGGGGAGACAATCTCACTGCCGATGGATAACCAGCCAAGGGAAGCAACCGCTACAACGTATTGATGACATGTGACATAATGCTAAAGAGGTTTTGTGTGATAAACTGAAAAATAGCAGTTTTTCTATCCAGGTTAATAAGTCAACAGATATTACTAATAAATTTCACATTGTAGCTTTTGTAATATTTTTCAATGAGGATGAAATTCTAGAAAACTTTTATCTGTTGCAAAGAATTGAGACAAACAAAAGAATAGATATATTTAATATTTTTGCTCAAACCTGGAAACAAGAGGTCCTCTCTGGAAGAACTGTGTTGGCATCTGTACTGATGGTGCCCCATCAATGGCTGGCTCCATAACAGGTTTCGTTTCTCTTTTAAAACACGAAAATGTCAATATTGTCTCAACACATTGCTTTCTTCACAGAGAGATGCTGATTTCAAAATCTCTTGGAGATGTATTGAAAAACGTTTTGACCAGTTCACTCCAGAATGTTTTTAAAAAAGGATGTGTGAAAACCTGGACAAAGAGCACATAAATGTCTTGCTACATTCAGAAACCCAGTGGCTTAGAAGAGGAAGAGTTCTAAATAGGTTGTTTGGGCTGAAAGAAGAATTGCAGGAATACTTTCAAGAAAACAATAAGCCAGAGCTTACCAAGTGCTTTGAAGATGAAAAATGGTTGCAGAGGCTAGCTGACTTAGCAGACATTTTTCATCACATGAATCAGCTGAACAAGTCACTGCAAGGCTCTGGAGAAAATATATTGACTTAATGTAACAAGGTTCTTGTATTTAAAAGAAGACTGAATCTTTGAGAAAATGTTACAAAAGGAAATCTTAAAATGTTTCAACTACTGCTGGGGCTTAAAAGTAAAGAAGGATATCAGCAAATTTCAAATCTTATTGAAACCCACCTGGAAGAACTGCTGATCAAAATCAAACATTATTTTTTCTCCCTTTCAACACAAGTGTATGATTGGGTGAGGGACCCATACTCTGAATCTTCTGCTCATCCTGAGAACTTGACTTCAAAAGAAGAGGAAGAAGTTTGTGGGCTGCAGTCTGATCGTACAGTCAAGATGAGATTTACTGACCTATCCCTGGACAAGTTCTGGACTTCTGTGCAAGAAGAGTATCCTGCCATTCATAGGAAAGCAATACCTCTTACATATGTCAACAAACGTTTTCTTATTTAACAAGTATCAAGTGCAAAGATAGAAACCATCTCCTGTCAGTTGAAGATGAAATCCGTGTGTGTTTATCTAAAGTTCGACCACGAATTAAGTATATGTGTACCAAAAGACAGGTTTCTCATTAGAGAAGCAATTTTTATTATCTAAATTGACTTCAAAAATAACATTGCTTTAATCTATTTGACATATTACCTTTATTTATCTTATGCCTTTTCAACATTGTCAATAAAATATTAAGTTATTGTAGTGGTTATGTGTTGTATAGGATGTTGGTTATTTATGCTATTTTTTGTGAATACAGATATGTTTGATTTTTTTCTTGTGTGAATGAAAACCTCCTGATGTGGTCTCTTGAACAAACAGTTTGATTTCTGTTATTTTTTGCTTAAACCAGTTATAAGAAAAATATGTTTGCCTTATGAAATTTAATTCTATGAAAGAGAAGGAAACAGTTGAATAAAGATATATAATGATTTTTATGTAGGGGTTCCCTGAGACATGGAATTTATTTCAAGGGTACTCCAAGGATAAAAAGGTTAGGAAATGCTTGCCTAGTGTGACCTTTAATCATTAATCATCATTACCAGTAGTTAAAATCCACTTCTCCTTATTAATTAGACATGCACAAAAACCTTTCCCTATCCTTTATAATTTCATTCTGTGAATCTTAACTGTGCAACATCTGACTTAACTATGTCACCACAGTTTTTCTTAATCTACAAGCTTGTATTTTTGCTAACAGCTTGTGTCACCATTTATATAAAGTTATCATTACAATCAACAAAGGTAGATGCTCCCTAAGTTCCCCCACAGCTTTAGCCGTAAAAAAATAAACTTAACTTTTGCAAACCCTCATAACAGCCCATTCAATTCTTTGGTATCCAAATTGATATCTTTCTAAGCTGCTAAAAGAGTGCAGACACCAAGTAGATATCCTGTCGTTAACAATGCATCATGTCTATGGATCAAGACACTGAACTCTTAGCAGCCAAGTCCACCCAGTGATGTAATTCACTACTATAAGCAGCAGCAGTACTGTGGAATTGCTGAATGTCTTCTTGGCTTGCAGTGCTGAAGAAATTCTCTGGCACAAAACAAAACTACCAGTAATAGACCAGAATCCTCCTATACAGGGGAAGATTTATCTCATTCATGTACTACATATACACAGAATCCAAAAGAAATAGAAAACTAATGGTTTCTTACATTGGCACAGATGATAGGGGAGTGGTATAGATGATTGAATCGATTCTCAGTATATTGTTGGTATTTATTTTATTGACTCTGAAAGGATGAAAGCAAAGTCAACCCTAGTGGGATTTAAATCTGAACATAGAGGTAGCTAAAAATGGAACAGCATCTTGTCTGGTTCTCTACTGATTCTACCATTCACTGCACTAAATTAAAAAACAATATTTCTATTTTACAATTTCTTTTTTCCAGGTACTTCATCAAATGAATGTTCTTCCAACTCAGGTTTTACTCCTAATACAAGGTGATATATTTTATACTAGCTATTATTATGTTTCATACATCATATTATTGTTGCAATTTCTCTAGCTTCATTAATAACATTAGAATTAGATATTTTCTGTCTGTCATATTACATATTACATTTTACTTATTTCTATTCATTTTGCAATTAATTTCAACTTCATCATTTACAAAATATTGTTTAGTTTTGTGGTTCATAATTTTAGATGTTTTTAGATGCTTAGTTAAAAGCTCTTTTTGCACCCTTTTCTGAAATGGCATCCAACCCTGAACTCATGTATTATCAATAACTATAATGAATACAAGGATGTTGAGGACAGAGCCTTGGTAAACACCAATCTGAACCCTAAATTCTTCACTGAACTTTGTGGGGTTATGATGCTGGACTACTGACCACATGGTCCTATATTCATATCATATTGCTGTCATTGTGTTGTGCTACTGACCAAAACACCTAACTCTGCTTGCTCCAGTTTTCCTGATTGAGCAAAATAAAACTCTACTCTTATTTCCTGATTTAGTGGTTAGCAGTAAGAACAACAACAATGTCATCGTCATCCTTGTCATCATTGTCATCGTTATTTTACATCTGCTATCCATGCTAGCATGGGTTGGACGGGTGATTTTGGTCCGAGTCAGCTCTTATTCACACTCACCACTCTCCCAGATAGGTCTAGGGACCACATCTCGCTTGTACATTATATTTGGCTTGGCTCTATGGCTGGATGCCCTTCATATCACCAACCACTTTACAGAGTGTACTGGGTGCACTTTATTGTGGTATCAACACTAAAGAGGCATCTTTGTCTCCTGCAAGCTAGTTAGTCTGCCACATATAAAGTCTACCTTCTCTGACAGCCTGCCTGTGATTCCACTACACCTCTTGTGTGTCCGTAGCTTACATTGGATACATCTTATGGAATTTCTACCTACTCCTTTTCTGCATCTAGCCGTAAAATCAATTCCTATAACAAATAAACTATCCCATTATTCAAGTATGGAAAAATTAATGTAAAACAGTAAAACAAAAAATACTGCCAGAGTTGTTTGTTCTTAGCTAAGTACTTCTCTTACAGTTGTCTTACGAGAATTATGACATCTGTGAATCCACATCCTGACACAAACCCAAACTGAATCATCTCCAAGCTATCTCCATCCCATTCTAACTTTGCTAAGATTATCTCAGCTACCTTTAAGACTTGGGTCATCATTTTGAGGCTCTGTAATTGCCTCTCTCTAGTGCATTTCTTTTGCCCTTGTAGCAGTTGATAATATTGCGACAGCAGTCATTAAGCATAGTACCTATGCTTCCAACATCTCAAAAACTAACCCTTATGAACATACAGCTTTTCCAGCTTTTACATCCTTAATTGTCTTAGTAATCATACTGAACCCAACCTCATGAGCTGGCATCTTTGTTGGTTCTAAAGGATCAATATAGTTTATCTCCAGTTTGCATCACATCAATAGAGTGAGAGATAAGTCTGCTCTGGATAGGACGCTGGACTATTACTGTTTGCTTTTTCCTCTGGCAGTATTAAACTCAGCACTGCCAGGCTACAAAATACTTGTCAATTTTACGGTCTACCACTTCTTGCTGCAGCAAATTATAACACCCATAGTACCCACTTAAAGTTAGGTGGATTCTGCTGTTGAGAGTTAACCACTTTACCATCTTATTTATTTTTAAAAACTAGTAAAAATTGAACAAGTGGAGGCCGAGATAACTCGGGCAAATTTGTTAAGTGGTTAAACATCTTGATTCAAGCCCAATACAACACTCCTAACAGGATACAAAATGCCTACTTCTTGGTTACTTATTCAGAGGCTGGAGACAGCTGTAGAAATGTGCTTAGAGTGTGAAGTAGTTGAAAGTTTAGAGAATTGCTAACCTTGTAGTTAAAAATAGAATTCTTTCTCTGGAAAGTAGTCTGTCTATGGCATGTATGATAAGTTTGATGGAAAGATGAACAGTAAGGGGTATGACTAAAGCAGAATGGTTTGAATATGATCCATTGAAAGTGAATTGTGAACTCAGGGGTCAGTTTGAGAACTAAGAAAGTAATATATCAGAAATATTTATTGCTGTATCAAAGTTAGTATCAACATGTGTATTTTGAGTAAGTATTGATAACTAGAAAAAATTTAGAATTTTAAAATCGTCAAAAATTTGGGCCTCATTTATTTAATGAACTTACTAGTATGGAAAAAAAAGATCATCATCATTATCACCATTCAGCAGTAGCATCATAAAAATATTTTTTTTTAATTTTGATATCATTATCAACATTTGGGAATTCAAAAATAGTTTCAAAATTATTATTATAATATCAGCATTGATGAATATCTATATCAATAATTAGATCAATTGTGGAGTGGCAGGGAAAAATAAAATACTAGTAGTATTTAGTTACATCTCTTTAAATTCTGAGTTCAAATCCTGCTGAAGTCAACTGTGACTTTCATGGGTCAATTAAATATGTAAATAAGTTACAGTCAAGTACTGAAATCAATTCAATTGAGTACGCCCATCCTCCCAAAATATGTGGCCTTCTTCCAAAATTAGAAATATATAATTAGATAAATCTGAAATGCTGTTTAGTTTCACATTTGTAATTCAACACCTGTAATATTTTAGCCAAGAAAAATTTAACTCTTTTCTTTTTTTTTATGGCTTAGTCATGGGAGGTAGGGTAGTGCCTATGGATCTTTTCAGGGTTTCTGTAACTGGTGGGAGGAAGTTATCCCCAGATCAGAGACCTGGCCTGAATGCTTGCAACAGAGTGGTCTCCACTAAAGGAACCCAAGGCCCAGGTGGTAGTGTTAAACTGAGTGACTATTTACTATAACCCTAAAATGAAAATTACTAGTTTTTATGTTATTTAGCCCTAGGTCAGCAATGATTGAGCAGACCTATGATCAATTAAGGCTACATTATTCAATGTGTCCTACATTTATTTAACGACAATAGGGTATGATTTGATGGAGATTTAGCTGCTATTTCTAGCAGGTCAAGCAACTACATAGAGTTTCCCATTAATCCTTAAAGGTTGTTAACCCACTACCAAAGACTTTGTCTTTATGTAATCTGTTTAGGGCAAATCAGTCAGATTAAGTCCATCTCTCCAGATTAATTGATTACATTGAAAATCACACATACGAGAAATAGGTAAAGTGAAATTGCTCGAAATTATTTGTAAGTGTTTTAAGTCATAATAAATTTTCCCCTTTTTTTTTGCTTTCAAACTTGCAAAGATTAAATATCAAAGAAATAGACTCATCATCAGATTCAACAGATTCCTCTGACAGTTCCAGTAATCAACTTTGTAACCCTAGTAAAACTCCAATAAGTGTAAGTATTTTTTTTTTGTAACACTTTGTTTACATCTGATTCACATATTTTTATTGTTGAATGTTTTTTTACCCCTGTTCTGCCAATAAATACTGAGTGTTGCAAAAGATTGATCTTGGCGTCTGAGATTTGAGATGCATTGGGTAACTGTCCTAAAGTCTCCTAAATGTTAAGGTCTGCCCTAATAGCTCTGTTCAGAAATGCTACACTTGTTTATTCCAACCTCATGAATAAATTCCATCTCACAATGGAATGAGACCATTTCTAGTTCTCGAAAAACTGAGACCACAACACTTTTTTAAATTCTGTTAGGGTCACTTCACTTGCATGACTAATGCCCTTGGAAAAGATTTGAACTTTACAGCTTCTCATGTCTTCTTTTTAACCTTTATATTATACCTACTTTCTCCCTTATTCACAGGTAACATAGTTTTCACATGGTTTATTCAGTTTTATAATCATTTGCTGTTCTTTGTCTTTTTTTTCTTCTTTTTTTTAAATTTTATTTTATAATATTGAAACAGTTGTTATTTAGCCCCAGGTCAGCCCTGATTAAGCAAACTTATAATCAAAGACATTCCAACCGTAACCATTCCCTCTTTTTGTGACCACATAGCAGCTCGCTCATTGGCTCACATTAAAACTGTAATTGGTTATTGTGACAACTAGCATTTAATTATTTTCTAATTGTTACTCAATTCAGTATCTAATACTAATCTGATTTGCTTACCATACTGGAAATTATCAATTCTAGCAATATACCCAATACAACTAACTTTTACATGGAATGTATAATTTAATGGGCAACTACTCCAGGTTGAGTTGCAACACCAGACTAGATATGAGTTTTCTTATTTCTGCAGTTTAGTTGGGTGAACATTGAACTACACATTGAAAACTATCCATTTTTGTTACTTTGTGCTTACTGAGGATTATCAGTTATGGTTTGCAAACATGGAGGAACAATTTCATTATTTTAAACTGAAACCTAAAGAGTGTTTCTTAAAGTAAAACCTCATAAAACTGGCTCTAGCTGAAATCAAACTACTATGCTGTCTCTTTGGATTTGAATTTGGTGTCTAAAGAAAATAAAGAAACTCTTCAACTGACTTTTTTTTTGGCGTTCTAATTAATAAAATAGAAACAAAATCTTTTAAATTCTATGTCAGGTATATGATTTTGATTGAAAATTTTTAAAACAACACTAGTTTATTTTATGTTTTACCTTATTTTTTTACAAGTTTATAATTCAGTTGCTTCCTTGAAAATGTTTTATTATACTCTTTTGTTTTGTTTTTCAGGTACAAGTTTGTAAAACTCTCTATATACAGATGGAACTTTGTCAACAAACATTAGAAGATTGGTTAAACTCCAGAAATATGGCAGAAAAACCACTAATTGAGTGTAAGTTTATGCATAAATTACCTAAGTAACTACCAAACATGTTACTTAACATTTTTAGTCATTGAAATTACAAGACAAACCAGACTGTACTAGTAGTGTCAGATTATACATACAAAGGATTGTTTACTGGCACCTTGTTCATAGGGTTAGATACGAGCTCCAATCCATATCTGAGTAGTTCCTTGACTGCTTAAGCAGATGATGTGTCTCTATCGATGAGTTCAGTCATATACCTGGACAACTAAGTGCACCAGTGATATGTTATGAGATAATATACGTGTTTCTGATGCCTGTTCCTGTAAGTTACCAATCAACTGACCCAGATTCAATAGCAGGCACTTTAAACATAATCACAACCACATCATAGTACCATTTGTATGCTGCACCACCATCTTACTAGTATTAATCAATGAATAGATTAGCTAGCCAGAGTTCCATGTATTGACCAAATTAATCATTGCACCAATAAGAATACCCATTCACCACCAGTGACTGTATAAAAAAAGAGAGCTATCATTCTGTCTATCTTGAGCTTTGCCATGTTGAGTGACTCTATTTATGATGATGATGATGATGATGATGATGATGATGATGAGTGACTATTTCTGATGATGATGACACAAAGTATTTATTTTTCACTTCTCTCATCTCTCTTACATTTTGAATTTTATCTGCTCAGCTCTCATATAAAATATAATTAGAAAAACAAAGCAAACAATATGAAACTAATTATAATTAGTTTCATATTGTTTGCTTTGTTTTTCTAAAGTTAGACTAAACCCCTGTAGCTCTTATAATAATTATTATAATAATTATTATAAGGGCTACAGGGGTTTAGTCTAACTTTTCTAAATTTTAAAATCAATGACACTGTTACTGTTGACAAAAACTGGGAACCCAAATAATAATAAATTTCATATAATTTGAGCATTAACAATTTCATATTATCTGGTTTGTATGTGATAGTGCAGACATGGCTGTGTGGTTAAGAAGTTCGCGTCATAACCATGTGGTTCCAGGATCTATCCCACTGCATAACACCTTGGGCAAGTGTCTTCTATAGCCTCAGGCTAACCACTGCATTGTGAGTGAAATTGGTAGAGGGAAATGGTATGTTTGTCTCCACAAAGTCTTCATTGTGGACACCTCTTGGGCTACCAGTGCTTGTTGTTAATGTTCTGCATAAACAAAGTGCCCACAGCTTTAGCAGTTCGATGGGTGAATGATCAGTGGAAAAACTTCCTGATTTATAAGGGTTGGCAACAGGAAGGGTATCTGGCCACAGAATACTGCTCCAATAAATCTCATCTAACCTATGCCAGCATGAAAAAAGCAGACATAAAAATGATGATGGTGGTGATGAGAGAGGTGTAAAATATTCAAAATCTAATATAAAAATGACTATTTTAGATATACTAAAACGATGGGCAGATATCTGTCATACAGCAGTAGTTAATATAGACTTATGTTAATTTGACACCCAAGATAAAGATTCCAAACCTAAGCAAATATGATGGACTCAAAACTTATTCTCCTGAGAATGAAGTGTCTGCTCTGAATCAGTTCTTCGACAGTGTCTTCTTTGTATTTACTTCAAAAGAACTATAGTTCTATAGCTATACTTACTAAAGGAACTAACTGAGGTTCATTCAGAAAGAATTTCATGGAAAATTTCAAACTGAAACTGACACCATCTTTACTCTCAGTCAAGAATTTTAAGATACAATTCAGAAATTTCCAAAGTCAAAAATATCTGAGTTAGAGAATATCTTTGTTCTAAAATCTCTAAAATATTTTTTTAAATTATTATTTTACATTTTGTGTGATTCACCAAAATATTATTTGATGGCTTTAAATTCTTTTTTTTTTTTTTTCAGCTATCGATGTTCTAGATAATCTGAAAATTCTCAATGGAACTGTGGATGGTTTAAAATTTATACATTCCAAAGGAATTATTCACAGAGATATAAAGGTAAAATCTGTTACATGATCTTTTCATCTTGGTTTTCTCTTTTTATTTATTTAATTCATCTGAGTTCATATATTGATGATTCACAGATAGCTATGATATTGTAATATTACTACATGAAGACAATATTTCATAATTTTAGATAAAGATGCTATAGTTATGATAGGATCTAAGTTAAGATACTATACTACTGACTATAATATTAAAACAGTTATTGTGGAAAGCTTATTTCACACTGATGAGACTAGCAGTAGGAAGGGTATCCATCTGTGAAAACACTTGGTTAACAATATGTAAATGTCCAAATTTTCAAAAACCTTTCAACTTTTGCTGATATTTTTTTTTTTTATGAAATAGTCAGAAGGAAGAACAATTCAAAATATTCAAAATAAAATTCTTATATTTCTATCGTATATTTTTAATTTTGGTTTAGCTTCTCTTTAATATAACTTGTCTAAACTGTTTCAAATACTTATAGTATACCATGGGCACAGGTATAGCTGTGTGATTAAGAAGTTCACTTCACAACCACATGGTTCTGGGTTCGATCTCATTACGTGATACCTTGGCCTCAAGTTGACCAATACTTTGTGAGGGGAATTTGGTAAACAGAAACTGTGGTAGCTCATCATATATGCATGTGTATATCTTTCACTGATGTATATCAGTGAAAGCCAATGTGCTTCAAGTGAAGTCTGTTGCGATATTTGTTCTGCACTGAGTTACAGATACTCCCTTGTCAGTCTCGCTGTCAGAAATGCAGTGAACCAGTGATTGATCTGTGGGAAATGTGTAACCAAACCAACAATGTTATTGTTCACCAACTGTGATATAAAATAAATACCGAAAAAACCAGAAAGAGAGTTTCAACATCATCAATTATCTCTTGTTATTAAAAATATATTTCAAGTAAATCAATGTATTAAGCAGTCACTAATGTCCTGACTACCAGCTGAACTAGAATCTTTTTTAATGAATCTTTAGAAATAAACTAACAGTTTACATGAATCTTAAATTAAGGTATTCTGATTCATGTTATCAAAATACTACCAAACTTGTAATAAAAAGCAATATTCCATCATGGAATATTTAAGATTTAGACTATTTCTATTTACAGCCTGCTAATATTTTCTTACAAGATAACTTCTCAATAAAGATAGGAGATTTTGGCTTGGCTAAAAAAAGTTACTCATCTGATTCAGACACATCTGAAGGTAAATACTTTTCTTCTTAATGATTATTATTTTATTTATGATTTCTTAAGTACAAAGTTTTTTAAGTGGATAAGGGGAATCAGATATAATCAATTGTCCCAATTGCCGTTTATTACTAACATTTGTTTTTGGCATACATGAACATGCCTCTAAGCTAATTCTTGTAGTTTTTTAAAGAAAACAAAAATACATGAGACACTGGAGTTTTTGATGTGTTATATATATAATGTAAGGGAAGACAGTAGCTTTGAAGATGTTGAGACACTGACTTTATGGTGAAAGTTTAAATTTTGCTATAGTCATTGTATTGAGCCTCTAGAAAAAGTTATTCTTGCCTCAATCTATTTCATTGACAACAGATTCCATTTCATGGCTAGATAGCTAATGATAGAGAAAATATCCAGCCTTTAAAATAACATGCTTTAACACTATGCAAATTGTACAATTGTGCAAACAATCCCATCCATTCTCTCATTATTAAGAAAAAAAATTAAAATTAAGATTTTATATCTGTTTTTGTAATTCTTAATGCTTTTGTGTAACTTTTACTGTAATTGCAAAACAGGCAAGAGAGTAAATAATGTCATTATGAAAGACTTAGCCAGCATAAACCAGGGAGGGAACCTATATACAGTCACTCAATCTGCTAGAAATAGCAGCCAAATCTTCCTCAAAATTCACCCTACTGTCATAGATGTGTTCAATCAGAGTAGACCTAGAATTACACAACAACAACTCAGCACCACATCTCAACTCTTCTCAATTGAAACCATGCACTCTGGTCCCTTGTCAAAAGGATCTCTTTAAAATCTACTGAATTCTTCAACTCCCACTATTCAATTTTTAACCCTGCTGGTAAAGCTGCTATACATATTTTACTTCCAATTGCACTCCCCTCAAATGCAATATTGTATTCCTCTCCCTCTCACCTCTGGGTATTATTACTTCTCTAGCCCACTCTCCTCACTTCTTCAGTTACTATCCATTATCATGAAACAATGTGCTTCCATATTCTCCCCTATCATCATCATGAAACAATGATTTCCATATCCTCACCTATCATCATGAAACAATGTGCTTCCATATTCTCACCTAAGTCTTCAACCTCTCTCTCTCTCCAAATACTTTCCACCAGATATGAAAATGCATGTTGCATCACCAAAAAAGCAAATTCTCTTATCCCGCCATCTACAAGTCTATCAAATAGTCTTAAACAATCACTGCCTGTATCATCTTGTCATCTTAACACTAACTTAACTACTGCTTTTCATGCAGATGGCGTCTCTGAGTTATTTATTAACATAGACAAGTTGCACTCACTTCTTCATGGTTGAGTGGTTAGCAATAGGAAAGGCATCAAGCTGTAAAAGCAATTGCTCCAACAAAAACCATCCATCATATACTACCATGGAAAAATAAATGTCAAACAACAATATATATGTTTTATATTCATTGTTATTAGTATTTGTTCTCCAAAATATCAATGTGTTTTTCTTTTTCCAATTTGCCTACTTCGGTAAATTTTCAAAATATTCTTGATAAACATTCAGTGATGAGTTACTATATACCTTTTATATGTAAAATTCGATTTACAATTATGAAGTAGCAGCATATCTATTAATGACAGATGTTCTACAGCATTCCTTTTGCTCCAACTGAATTATTCCCTCTCTCCAAATTATTCTTTGGTACTATTTTTTTTTATCTTTATTTTCACATTAATTCTATAGAGGGCACCATTGTGTAACAGGAAGCTCTTCACAACCAAATTTTCACCCAAGTTTCGATTCCCAGTTGAAACTACGTATGTCGTTAATGCCTTTAGGAAAGACATGAGTGTGATGGCTTGCCATTTTCCCCTTATATACTTAATGATTCATGCCTATATAAGAAGTCAATATTTTATTTGTTCCTTCTAATTTATTTCAGAAAATGTCCTTCCCCTCTCTATTGGAGTTGGTACATCAACTTACTCTGCACCTGAACAACTAAACTCTTCACATTATAACACAAAGGTAAATACATTAATAAAGTAATTTTTGTTGGGTTTTTTTTTATATAAATAGAGTAAATATGATTTAGTCACTCACCTGTAACCAAAAATAATTAATTCAGTTTAGCATGAGATTAAACTGTATGATTAAAATGAGAAATAGAAACTCTGCTGTTGTTCACTTTATTATCTTTTAGTACCTACACATTGATAGTTGACATTGTTTATTTATTGTTACATTACTATCAGTAAGTTGTGTATTGTTTCTTCATATTAGATCATATCAGAGATACATATCACTAACAAAATAACCACCTAGTTACTTAATATCATACTTTTTTTTTCTGCCTATAGAACAATGAGGTTATTAAGTCCAGAATGTATACAAGAAAGTTACCGAAAAGCAGTTTTTTACTTTGTATTACTAAAATTGGGATTATTTTTCTTTAAGTTAATGATAAACTAGTATATATCCTAAAAATTTGAATATCCTTTCCTTTTTAACTAATTGCATATCATAACTTTGTTTACAGTGATTTTGTGTTTAAAATAACTGGAGTTCAGAAAGAATAACATATTCAGTAAGAAAGATACTTGTTATATAATTGAAAAAAAGATTTGTATCAAAGAAATTGGATACAATGATAAATATGACAAAAGTGTTAATACTATAAAAATCCTATACTACAAATGCGACTCTCCTAACAAATATTTATGTTACGAGAAACTCTATATGGTCGCTTGACCTGCTATAATTAGCAGCTAAATTACCATCTTTAAAAAGATAGGACACATTAGATAATGTAGTCCTAAATACACTGTGTCTCAAAATAAAGATCGGATGGTAACAGCTGGAATGCCTTTGATCATAGGTCTGCTCAATCAGGACTGATCTGGGGTTAAACAACAACAACATTTATGTTATGAACATTCAAATATTGAATTGATCATTCTTTTGTAATTCTCACTAACTTTAGGCAAGCTTCCAGCCTTTACATAAACTATTACTAAAGTCCAAAAAAAAAATTTTCTATGCCAAGGAACACAGTTGTTATCATCACTGTCATCAATAGAATAGTAGAAAATGTGTAATTTTATAAAGGAATGATTTTCTAATTGTGATACATTTAAATGATATACTTATGTTTTATTGCAGTCTGATATATACAGTCTTGGTCTAATCATATACGAACTGTATTACTCTTTTACTACTGTGACTGAACGTTCAATTTTGTTCAACAAGTTAAAAGAAACTTCTGAAGTAAATGACTTTGTAAAACAGAACTTTCCTGATAAGGTAACAGTTTATACTTTTGAAACATAAAATCATATTTTACAATAGATTATCAGTGAATATAGTAATTTAGTAAAATGCAGCCAATTTTTAATAAAAAAAAAATAATAAACACTATTCAAACTTTTGCGCCCCCTCAAAAGAATGAGGGGTACATTAAATAAAGTTATTAATTCTTTCCAACAGAAAGAAGAAACGAAAACATGTATGGTTTTAAATCTCGTTTATTATAAATAATAAATAAAAACTCATACTTTCACACAATCACAACGGATTTGTGTGAATATAAAACTGAGGTGTACCGATAATAAGAATTAGTTTACAATGGCTACTGTACACGAGGTGATACAGTGATACTGTTCACAAGGAGCAAAATATACAAATTTACCGTAATACGTGCTAGAAATAATTCAGCGGATAAATTCGTTGAAAAGCACATGAAAAGAATAATGCAAGATTCAAGGTTTGAATAATAATAGTTTGTGCAATAG
>JAOPJM010074048.1:0-14426 GCA_027124095.1 Muusoctopus leioderma
CTTTGTATCGTCCTTAATGTTTTTCAGGCCCTTGTGGCCAATAAAAGAAATCATTATTATTATTATTATTATTATTAATGGCGTAATCAATGGATGAAGGGCAGCGTCTATGATCCATTTCAGAGCCTCCGTGATTGATGGGAGAAAGCGATGAAGTTATCCTGGGACCAAACACCTGGCCTGAATGCTTGCATCGGAGCGGGCTCTGCTAAAGGCACCCGAGGGCCAGGTGGTGGTGGTGTTAGACCGGACGATAGACTAAGTTTACCACCCCAGAACAGGGACGGTTCCACCGATTTGTTTTCCACATAGTTTCCGTCTAGTAGATTTCACTCACAAGGCTTTGTTCAACCCGAGGCTATTGTAAAAGACACTTGTTCACAGTGCCGTAAAGTGGGATCGAAACTTAAACCATGTAGTTGTAATGTGAGCTTCTTAACCACAGAACCATGCCTGTGTTATGTATTTGTGTGAGCACTGTAGAATAATGGCAAATTTCTGATAACTAGAGTCTTATTATTTTTACTGTTTAGTCAGGAGGGAAGGCAGTGTCCATTACCATTTTTTCAGGGTCCCGGAGACTGGTAGGAGGGGGGGGGGAGTTATCCTCAGACCAGAGACCTGGCCTGAACGCTTGCAACAGCGTGGTCTCCGCTAAAGTTACCCAAGGTGCCAGGTGGTGATGTTAAACCGGGTGACAGATTAAGCCTACTACCCAAGTAGGCCGCGGTCGGATTTGAACTCAAAACGCAAAGAGCCGGAAGAAACACCACGAGGCATCTCGTCCGACGCTCTAACGATTCCGCTAGTCCACCACCCTAAACTGGTACTTTATTTATTTACCCCGAAGCGATGAAAGGCAAAGTTGCCCTCAGCGGGATTTGAACTCAGAGCGCAGTGAGCCGAAACGAATACCTCAAAGCATTCTATCTAACGCCCTAATGACTCCACCAATTCGCCTTCTAGCAAATTTTATTCACAAGTCTTTGTTTAACCCGAAGCTATGGTAAAAGACACTTTCCCCACAGTGCTGCGAAGTGGGATCGAACCCGAGACTGTGTGGTTGCGAATCGAACTTCTTAACCACAGAACCATACCTGTGTTATGTATTAGTGTGAGCACTGTAGAATAGTGGTAAATTTCCGGCAACTAGAGTCTCCATTGTTGACTGAATCATTTTACATAACTTATTCTATTCTTCATACTTTATGGACATATTAAATAGCCTGGAGTTAAAATGGTTTCCACCTGATTGCCTCAGTCAAATACTGAAGTTGAGTAAATCGATTGTTAAATTTGCGGCCTTGTGCCAAGGTTAAAAATTATTGTAACTTTCATATTTCGTATGTGTTTCTTATTTTATTTGATTCTTATAAGGAACTATGGAACGATTGTAATGTTTAGAACAGTGGATGGCAGAATCAGTAGAGGGACGGATGAAATGCCTTGCAGCACTGAATTTCGCCTCTTTACATTCTGAGTTCAAATCCCGCCGAGGCGAACTTTGCCTTTCATCCTTCCGAGGTCAATAAAATAAAGTACCAGTCAAGTACTGGGGTTGATATAGGGGACTATACACCCCACTCCAAATTTGAGGTCTTGTGCCTATGTTAGAAACAATTATTAAGGCCTTGCATTCTATGTTAGAAACTAATATTTAGAACAGTGGGTGGGAGAATCAGCAGAGTGACATACAAAATGCCTTGCAGGACTTAGTTACACCTCTTAGCATTCTGAGTTTACATCCCACCGTAGTGGACTTTGACTTTCATCTTTCCGAGCTCGATAAAATAAAGTACCAGTCAAGTTCTTCGGACGGTCTAACCATTAAAAAAAAAAAAAAAAATTGTGTGGCCTTGTGCCTATATAAAAAAAATCATTATTGTAATATTTGGAATGGGGGTCGGGGGAAGAATCGGCAGAGCGCCATGGAGTCGACTTTGTTTTTCAACCATAATGGATCGATACAAGTACCAGTAAAATACTGGGATCAATTACATCGACCGTTCCTTCCTACCAAATTGTGTGCTGTTGTGTGTTGACATTAGAAATAATTACCGTGAATATTCGTGTCTCCTCTCCCAGAAATTGTTTTAAACACTTCACCCAATAATTTTTGTCCCAGAGTTATCTCTCTTTGGAACCCCACTCATATCATTTTCTGTAAACACCAAAACAGCGAAAGTTTAAAGTGAACACAAACCATATCACTTTTATCCAGTTATTCTTATCTCCTCGCGTAGGAGAGCTGAGAGGACAAAGAGCACTGAACCGCCTTATCAGACTATTTAATCAAAATGTGAGGAAAACGCACAGCATTTGGAATTTGTAGTCTAAAAACAGTTCTTACTGGGGCTTACACTACATATCATAGAGAGTTTTCAATCACTAGCAGTCACTGCTATAAACTTCAATTACTGGTAGTCACCAACAATATTTAATCACTAGCAATCATTAGGAACTTTCAATCACTGGCAGAAATTAACAACCTTGAATCAGAAACTCTCATTAAAATCCTCCAATCACTGGCAGGAATGAAAAACTTTCAGTCACTAGCAGTCATTAACAATCTTCACTCACCAGCATTCATTAGCAACCTTGAATCACCAGCAGTTATTAACAAAGTTCAATCACCAGCAGTCATTAAAAACCTTCAATCACTAGCAGTCATTAAACATTTCAATCACCAACACTCATTAACAAATTTCAATCCCCAGCAGTCATTAACGACCTTCAATCCCTGGCAGTCACTAACAGCCTTCAATCACCAATCTCCAATCATTAGCAGTCATTAACAACTTACAATCATTAGAAGTCATTAACAATTTTTGAATCACTTTCTCTTCGTTCAGCAATGTCTTAACCCTGTTGGTAATATAATGGACTCTGCTCCTCTGAAATTTCCAATTCGATTCCACCACTTTCTACATACACTTCATGCATCCAATTCTGGTCCCCTTGACTGCCATACCGCTTCACATTTGTTGGACTAAGTTATGAACAATTTGCTCAGTCCCCCACCACCACTACCGAAATTGCAACTCGCTAGATCTCCTATCCCCACCACCAGCAAACAGGTGGTGGGGATAGGAGATCTATCTATTATCTATCAACTAACCTGCAACAATTCTGATAGAAGGTAAAATACGCTAACCTCTCCATGTTATCCTATCTCCTGCAGTCTAAGAGCACTTGAAAAAGGCTATTGACACAACCTCTGATCCACATTCTTATGAAGAAACACAAATCTCTGTTTAATACTCTTCATAACAATTGTATTTTACTCTAGACTCAACTATTGGGTGATACTGCAGACATGGTTGTCTAGTTAAGAACTTCGCTTCTCAACCACGTGGTTTCGGGTTCAATCCTACTGCGTGAAAAATTGGGTAAGTTTCTTCCATTAGAGCCTGGGTCTACGAAAGTCTTGTGAGTAAAATTTGCAAGACTGAAACCGTGTAGAAGCCCGTTGTAAGAATAGTTCCTCTTGTGTGTGTGTGTGTGTGTGTGTGTGTGTGTGCGTGCGCGTGTGTGTGCGTGCGTGTGTGTGTGCGTGTGTGTGTGTGTGCGTGTGTGTGTGTGGTGGGGGTAGAATTATTTCGTCACTGGGTTTAACGCCACCACACGGCCTTTTAGCGGATTCCATTCTGTTGCAAGCATTCGGGCCAGTTCTCCGGTTTGAGGATAACTTCCTCCCTTTCTCCCACCAGTCTCGGAGGCCCTGAACACGGATATGAGTACTGTTCTTCCTCCTCTGACAAATTCATGTAAAACAAACACACACACACAAATGAGTTTTACTGCACTGCACATTTAGCAACATTTGTGGCCTTCAGTCAATGTTAGAAATTAAAATTAAAATCTGGAAAACTTCTCTTCTTAAAACATCTACCATCTAAAAATATCTACGTCGGCTAGAATTTAAATTAAAATACCCACAGTTGTTAACCATATCCTATAAATAAGGGAAATATGAAAATTGCATCACACCTCTGACAATTTATTATTAAAGCACGAATAAAAATAAAGAAAGAATGAGAGAGAAAAAATTTCCAGGTGCACCACAGGTAAGGTAACATTTAAACAGTAATATGATATCAAATACTATGTTAGTTATGGGAGATATGGTATCTTATGGTAAAATAATTTTACATATGATAATCGCATATGGCCTAGTGCAGCGGTACCCAGCCTATGGATAGCGGTGTCATTCTGAAAGAGTCGCGAAAACAAAATCTTTTACTTTTGACATAATGGATAAAATATAAAATGTTCATGAATATGTTATACAATAAGCCATAGGTATAAGAGCTATTACACATCAGAAACAAGGAATATTTCTCCCGAGAAAAGTATCAACTGTTAAGTGCGCCCTATTGGAATATATTAAAAATAGGGTCGCGTTGAATTATTGCTGTGCCAAAATTAGTCACGATGGTAAATGGTTAGGAACCACTGGTAGTGGATAGAGTGTCATAACATCAACCGAACCGATCGGTGGTTCATGTCTGAAACTGTTCAGATATTCATAGTTGGTCTATTAAAGATTTCTAACATTGATACAGCAGGCGGCGAATTGGTAGAGTCGTTAGGGTGTCGGAAGAGAATACTTTGAAGTATTCGCTTCAGCGCTCTGAGTTCAAATACCACCGAGTCCGACTTTGCCTTTCATCGTTTCAAGGTCGATAGATAAAGTACCAGTCTAGTACTGGAGTCGTTTCTTTCTCTGTTGCATTCCTTTTTTTTTCTACCTCTCTCTTGCTGTCAGACCTAGAGAGCGATGGGTTCCGCCAGGTCTAAAACGAAGGCGCTCCTACGAGGAGATGAGGGACAAGGAAGAAAGGAACATAGGTACAGGCGCTCACATTTTGGCGAGAGGGGAGTGTAGCCATCGATACCATTACTTGTCTGGTACTCAAGTTATCGAACCCGGGGGTGGGGTGGGGGGGGGGGGTGTTGAAAGGCTAAATCGACCTCGGTGAGATTAACTTCAGCTGGCCATACTTGTCATCCCTCTGGGGGTCAATGTAATAGATACCAGTTATGATAAAACAGTAATCCCTCGTCCCCAGCACATCACAGCGTTGTTGTTTAGCCCTAGATCGGCCTTGGTTGAGCAGACCTATGCTGAAAGGAATTTCAGCCATGGCCATCCTGTCTGTTTTAAAACTAAGACTACATTGGCCAATATGTCCTTTCTTTTTTAAGACGGTTGGGTGTAATTTGAGAGAATTTGACTGCTGTTTCTTCCAGGTCGACCGACTGTGTAGAAGCTCTTTTGTTGGCTCGTAAACAGTGTATATGACTAAGGTTTGAACGAGGAGAACTATGGCACGCAGGTAGTCGGCTGAATAATTAGGCGCGGCCCACAGATCTGTTTTCTAAATTATATCATGCCTCCGCCTAACTGAGAACCATATAGCTCACTCCAACATACAGTAAAGAATTGTATGTGGTGCAGTGTGACAGTATGGACATGTTGCACTCTCTAGATTGTCATACCGCCTTAAAAATGAATGAATATACCAGGCATGACTGTATGGTTAAGAAGTTCGCTTCGCAACTACGTAGTTTCGGACTCGATCTCACTAACCGATACCTTGCGCAAATGTCTTTTACCATAGCTTCAGGTCGACCAAAGCCTTGTAAGTGAAATTTGTAGAAGCCAGTCTGAAGTTCCTGTTCTTGGCTGGTAGACTTAACGTCCGGTTTAACACCACCACTTGGCCCTCCAGTGCCTTTCGCGGGGTCCAATCTATTGCAAGCATTCGTACCAGGTCTCCGGTCTGAGGATATCTTACTCCATTCCTCCTACCAGTCGTCGATGCTCCGAAAAGAATCATAGTCGTTGCCCTTCCACATCTGACAAAGTCATTAAGAAAACAAAAAAGATCTTTGCTGTATTTAGGTACTTTTAGTTGTATATAGGCACTGTTAGTAGTATGTACATACTCGTAACTGTATATAGGGACTCTTTAGCTGTAAATAAATACACTTAGCTGTATATAGATACTCATAGCAATTCTTAGCAATTATTCTTCAAGTTGTAAATAGGTATTATCACTTATTTTTTCCCTTTTTATTCTTCAGCGTTGTAATTAGCGAGGTGTCGCACTAGTTTGATGCACTGAGTTAAGGTTCTCCTATAGGACAAGAGAAGGTAACGTGTAACCAACTCTGTGAATTTTTCTTTGAATGATTCTGTAGATGATTCACCTAAAAGATGGCCAGAAGCCATTCGTAGCTCTATGAAGATCCATGAGTTTTACGCTTTCAACAACTTCAACTATAGAACTACATCGAAGATATAATCGAAGTTGTTAACATAATAAAACAATGTTATGAAGATCTATAAATTTATGCATCAAAGTAGAAATAAGAAGATATATATAACGTTGAATTTCCACAGGTCCCGCTAGTTAGCCTAATGAGACAGGTTCGAGTGTTACACTTTCAACAACCTTAACTATGGAACGAAATCGAAGACATAATCGGAATCTTTATCATAATGAAACAATGTTATGAAAATCAATAAATTTACGCATCAATTTAGAAATATGAACAGTTACAAAATGTGGAATTTTCACGGGTCCCTCTAGTTAGCTTAATGACACAAGTTCGAGTGTTACGCTTCCTTAGCCATGGAAAGAAATCGAAAATCGAAATCATTAACATAATCGAAATCATTGACATAATGAAACAAGTTCGAGTGTTACATTTTAAACAACTTTAACTATGGAACGAAACGTTATGGAGATTTATAAATTCATGCATCAAAATAGAAATAAGAACATTTATAAAACCTCGAATTTCCATTGGTCCCCGCTAGTAATTATTATTTCTAACATAAGCACAAGGCTATACATTTTGACGAACGGGAATAAATGATTGAATCGAACTCGATACTTGAGTGATACTTTATTTCACCAACCTTGGAATGATAAAACGTAAAGTCGACCTTCTCAGAGAAAATTACGATGCAAAGACCTATAGAACTTTAGCACAACGTTTCTCAACATGGGTTCTGAGTAATTCCAGGGTTCTGCAAAAAAATTCTGGGTTCCCGCGAGATAAGGTGTCTTTTAATAAAATTGAATAACATTTTATTTCATATAAAAAAATAGTATTCACGATTTTGAAATAAATTCTCTCCCTAAAACGATTTTGCTTCATTTAATGTCTTGTTCAAATTAGGGTGGCGGGTCCTGGTTGTAAAATATAGGTATGGGTTCCGCGATTTTTGGAAAATTGTATAAGGGTTTCGTGACAAAATAAGTTTGAGAACCACCACTCTAGCATATAGACGGTCTACCAGGTAGCATATAATAGGCCGGACATTATTTTCCTTGCCAAAAGAAAAAACTAGAAAAAAAAACTTTAATAATTGAAATAGCAATGCAGAATGATTATAATGTTGTGCGGAAGCGAGTTGAAAAGTTAAGTAATTACACTGACATATCTATTGAATTGACGTCATTATGACATTTAAGAAACGTATGTAGCATCCAATGTGCAATTGGTACTACATGAATAATACACAATCACTTCTGTATAGACAAAAGACATGTACCCAGGCAGATTTCAGACAATAGCAATACTAGCGTCTGTAAATGTTGTTAGATCATTCTGATACAGCGTTTATTCAAAATATTCTAAGAAAAGGTAAACAAATTACTTTGCACCTGGTACTGATGGTATTCAAAATTCTTGGTGGAAGAAATTAATTTGTACTTTGAAAACAATTTGTCTTATAGTGCAGGAATGGGTTATTAATCTGCATGTTGCACGAAATTGAAGCCAACAGGAGTGCCTCTACGTAGTCACTTGACCTACTAGACATAGCAACCAAATCTCCCTCAATTCACATCCTACCATCTTATAAAAGGACACATTGAATAATTTAGTACACAATGCCTAAAAAAAGATGGGATGGTTATAGCTGGAAGCCTTTGACCATAGATCCTCTCGATCAGGGCTGACTTGGAGTTAAACAACAACAATAGTAACAAACAATTAATTAGATAGCACTCGTTCAAATTATACTGTTTGCCAAGTCAGAGGCTTAAAGGAGAAAACAATTAAAGACCAACTACTTGTTTAAACACTTCACACATGATTGTAACATGAATGCTGGTCAGGTACATACAACTCTATGCTAATTAGAACATCAAGACGACATATCCTCGGTAGTAGTTAGCACGGTAGAACAATTGTTGATAGATAAACGTATCAAGCATTAAGTCATAAATCACTGTAGAAACCTGGTTGTAGCATTCTATGTCTACCAGGAAGCCTTTGATTAGATAACATGTATATGCGAGTGGATTAATGTACTAGCGCAGCGCAAGTGTATGGTTTCATACGAAAGATGATAGATAAACAGAGTACGAGATTGGAAGTGTCGCCTGCGGGGAAATGACATGGGGGCTTATGCTAGGGAACAGTTACACCCCGGGTGGATTTTACTTTAGTTAAGTACCGATCACAATGCTTCTTGAATATACAAGTGGATACAGGATAGGACGCCATGGAGATAGAATTGTCAAACGGACCCATAACCTGTTCATTGACGATCTGAAAGTGTATCGTTTCATGTGATTCGTCATTATTTATATAATCAGATTTTTTCGTTCAGTTTTGTGTGGCGATAGAAAGAAACAGAACAAGTTTGCCTACGTATCTTAAGTTCTACATACTGCCCTTTGCCCTTATATATAACACAAGTTTTGTGTTCAGGTTGCACTAACCTAACTCAGAAGAACCTTAAAAAGGTATTATTAAGTTAATCGTCTCCAAAGTTACAACAGATTATAGGTTAGGGACTTAACTCCAGTTACTATAGCATCCAGCAAATTCCAAATAAATAAAATTAAATATCTGGAATAATGTTATATAATAGAGGACATAAGACGGTGGAGTGGCAGAAGGAGAAGCAGTAGAGTGTCCGATCAAATGCCATGTAAGTATTTAGTTTCGGCCTTCTTTTTTTCTGAATTCAAATTTTACCTTGGCTTAATATTTTGTTTTCATCCATTTATGGTTGATAAAATAGGCAGCAGTCATGTACAGTTGACGATTCACTCAAAAGTACCCCTTCCTCACAAGTTGTTGGCCTTGTTACAATACAAGCAATGACTATGTAAAGAGGAATTCCTACCGCAGTTTTCACGCTGAACAAACTCACGTCTTGGCAACATAAAGACGCTTGCGTTAGATTGGACATTCGAAGTCAATTTTTCTTGCTCCGTTTTTAAACTTACAAACGCGGATAATTAAAAACTAAATAAATAATTGTTCCTAGCATAGGCACAAGGTCAGACATTTTTTAGTGAGAGAAACAGTCGAATATATAGCCGCCAGTACTTGACTGGTACTTTATTTATCGAACCCGAAATAATGAAAGGCAAAGTTGACCTCGATGGGATTTGAAACTCAGAACATAAAGAGACGTAACAAATACAGCAATACATTTTGTTCGACGCTCTGCCGATTCTGTCAATCCACCGCCTTTATAAACTAAATAGATAATAACTTTCTTTGGTAACCAGTCTAATAATAACTGCAGTTTTTCTTCAACATTCAGTCAATTCATGTTACTATATTCCTGCTTCGCTAAAATATGCAGATTGAACGGACGAGGGAACCTCTATGTGGTCACTCGACTAGTTAGAAATAGCAGCCAAATCTCACTCAAATTACATCCTGCCGTCTTATAAAAAAAGAAAGACAACGTTGGATAATATAGTCCTAAATACACTGTGCTTGTGAAAAAAGCAGATGGGATGGTTAGGCTTTAACGATTAGACCCTTTCCAATCTGAATTGTCTGTATTACCCCAAAATTTCGATCAAATTTAGAATTATTCTGATTGATGTTTTTAGATTTTAAACACTACTAGAGGAAGTTTTTGTCTACTAATTACTCGGATAATCCCAGTTCATCGAAGTTTTTCAACTTACTATATTACATATGTGATACCTCATCATATTTGTATCTAGCATGCAGAACGCTACCATGAGTTAGTTTTCCCACGTCTTTGAACACAGGTCAGCTGCTCGATCGGAGCCGAGCAGCTGACCTGTGGCTAAACAACAACAACAACAACAACAAATTCAGATTTTCCCGTTTCCATTTCCAAGTTGTGCTTTCCACCACCAACAACTATTGCTACGAAATATTTATGTAAGTAGTATATATGTGTTGTATGTGTATTATGTATGTTCATCTATTTTATTAATTTATTTTATATAGAAATTGGTGAACAATAGCGTCACTGGTTACAGGTTTCCAACGGGGCAATCACTGATTGTGAGAGTCAAAAGGGAGTATCTGTAACTCGGTGCAGAACACATATTGTAAAGGACTTCGTTCGAAAAATACCCGTTTTTTTTCTTCTTGCAGATGTTTACATCTTTCTCTGATATACGTCGGTGAAAGATAAACACATAGGCATTTATACGACGGGCTTCTGCACAGTTTCCGTCTATCAAATTCCGCTCACAAGGTATTGGTCAGCCCGAGGCTATGGTAGAAATGTGTGGGTGGAACCCGGGACCATGTGTTTGTGAAGCGAACTTCTTAACCACACAGACGTGACTGCGCTATATGCAAATACATATGATTTCAATATTTTTAACTAGCCGTAAACCCAATGTTCTCAGGTGAGAGTGGCCGATTGAATCTACCTCAGTATATTACTGTGTATTATTGTGTACTGCTTATTTTCTTGACCCAAGAGATACGCAAAGCCGACTCTAGCAGAAATTGAACTCAAACCAAAACAAGATAAGCTAGAAACTAAATATTGATATCTAACGCAAGCACATGACAAGAGATTTTGAGGTAAGGAACAGTCGATTGGATTGACCCCAGAAGTAAACTGGTACTTAACTTATCGGTCCCGGAAATGTGAAAGGTTTAGTCGACCTAGGCGGGATCTGAACTCGGAACATAAGGGGATGTAAATAAATACCGCAAGGGATTTCTGTCCGCCACTCTTCCGTTTTACCGTTTCTGCCAATATTGAAAGGTATTTAGTCCGGCGCTCTGCAGTTTCTGCCAACTTATCACCCTACTATATGTATGTTGTTATTAATAGGAATACATAAACACGTAAGCTAACAGATGATCAAATGAAAAAAACAATAACAACAACAATAAAATGTAACTGGTAATGAATATGATAAAGAGTAAACGGGAAATAGTACAATGCGTTCAGATAATCATTGACATCCGATGCAATGATTAACAACCTGTGAATGTCAGCATAATTTTCCATGTTTTTGGACTATAGGAAAATATACTATAGACACTTTCAATAGTTTTGAAAGAGGTAACTGCTTCAGTACAGCACTCTGCTGAATCTGTGCCACACAAATTCAATGTATGGCATCCACATGGGGAGAAAATAGCGAGAGAATTTTCATTAAGTAATATCCTTTGTACTCCCTTGTACTTGGCTACCATATTGGCATCATTATCATTTCATTAACCTCTGCAATATTCCAAGAGAATGCAATATTTACTTAATGTTTCCTCTATCAGCTTTGTAATCTCAGAACCAGTTTTCTCACAACAGTCTCTAAAAGATAGAAATCTTTATTGAATCTTAAATTCACAATCTATACTTTGAAAATATAGTATGATAAATGTTGTCTGTTCGATATGTACGGAATTTGGTGTGGCATCAACTATTATTGAATAGTATTTTGCCTTCGATCTTTCAGAAATATGTGTTTCAAAACGAGATCGGAGCAAAGATGATTCAACTGAGATGATTCAGTTGATACATGTGCCTGCAACATTTCTTCTTTTTCCTGGCTTTCTTTGACCTTTCTGACATAGGTTTCAAGTACGTGATCCCAATGAGACAAAAGTTCAACCAGTCCAAGGAAGTTACCATTCTGAGCATCACTAATCGGATAAGTGGTATCACGAAATGCTAACCTCCTTCCACCCCCAAATAAAATAATGTCAATTAGACAGTGTAAAATATTAGTCCACTTAGCCTCCTCTGCTACAATTTGTTTGTGCAGAAAATGTTCCATGAGTCTATTTGAATGAATTCTTTGTTCGAGCTTCTCCATGATACGTAATTTAATTTATACTGGTTACTACGTCCATGCTAAGGAATTCGGTCACATAATTTACGCCATTTTTCTGTAGTAGACCATCCATTCTCTATTGTCAAAGCTGATGCATTAACTCCGTCTTTCCCAAAGAGCCGACATGGTAAACAAAATATGGCTTGTTTCTTAACACTCCACACTAGCTAATCTCTCTGTGACATTTCACCATTGGGATTCTTGTGTGTAAAAGATGCCAACTGGAAAAGATTGCTGCTCACAATCGCTTGGAAATGTTTTTTGCAAGGGAATATGTCCTTTTCGCAGGCATTTTTCAATGCTTTCTGCACTTCTTTGTATTAAATTCCCAATATCAAATCCCTGGGGCATGTCATTGTTGTGTTTTTTTTCATAGCTTGGTTTTAAGTTAAAGATATTCTGTTCACTTTCAGGTGGGATTTCTTTGGGCATTGTAGATGGTTCATGATCAACAGTTTCACTCTGAGGTTTAGATGAAGTAGTTTTGCTTTTAATTTGTTTTTGGGCAGATGGTTCATCATCTGCTGATAAATATTCATCACCTAGCTTTTTGGAAGTAATACCCATATCGAATAATGACCTCTTTTTTTTGTTTTATCGTTCATCCCTTACTTTTCTTTCACTTCGCCTTTGTACGCCAGACTTCTGCTTATGCATTGTGCTGAAATGATTGAATATAAAAAAATTCATACTGAAAAGGATTGTATTAATAAGGATATAGTTTTTAGACTAGTAGTATTTTTATCACTTCCACATGTGCAGTTTGGAAAGCTTTTGCAGCTTTTGACATCCAAAAATATGAGAGATCTGCCTTGTACTGAAATTCCATGAGTGTTTCGCTGTTTGAACTAAGAAGTTCCTCTGCCAAACCTTCAGACACATCAACAATTTTACAGTTAAAGGGATTCACAACACAATTAACAATATGTGAATCAAGCTCTGGAAAGTAATCAAAGAACCGCTATTTGAATTTGATAAGATGCTTTGTAACTGACTCCTGGTATCTTCACGATCTTCTAAAAACTCTGCTAGTTTAGGAAAGGCGCCTATTCGTTTTGATCCACTTTATGATTCCAGTACGGTAGCTTTGATCCAAATGCTAAATTTATTTCTCCTGCTAAAATGATATTGATGTTCTTCCCTTGCAATTCCTTGTTCAACGCATTGAAATGCGTAAAGATATCAGCTAAATATGATAAATGTGCCAGCCAAATGGAATTACTGAACTTATCTTCAAGGACATGTTTTGATCTACCAGAAAGGTTTTAAGTTCCGTTGTGAGAGTCCAAACTGTATTGAGAACATCTCCACACGAAATCTACATAAATTCAGCACTGCAAAAAAATATTAAGCCTATGGCAAACAAGCTGGCTGCAGCATGATGTCGAAAGAAAACAAACATTTTCGTAGGCCGGGAAATGAAATGATACTAGCTACAGTTTGACAAAGTGAAAGTGAACCATTATATTCAAGGATCACCGGAGGAAAGTATTCAATAATTGATAGTATTTAACGAACAAAAATATTTAATAACGAAAGCATTTCGTAAGTAATTGGGTACGCTAATCTCCAGTTTCCCCGACATTTTGTCTAAATTTAACTTTAGTAATATAAAGAATTATTAGGAAATATAAATATCAGTACTTCTATTCTTTTAATTTCAATTTTTAAAACAAATTTAAACATTTTTACATACCTTATTATATATCTAAATGGTTTCTCGGATTTCTTGGAAACTGGAGATAGTCTGTGTCGGTAAAAACCAGTCAATATAAAGTTCAAAAGAATAGGAAAGTTTATTTGCTTGTAAGAAGTGTAGAATATAACGTTTTGTTGCTTTCGTTCTTTGTGTGAGAGTGAGCAAATAAGGAAATAAAACTGAAGTTGATGGGTTAATTTGGTAGAGAGGAGTGCCTAAACAAGAGGTGTGGTATGAGAGGCGAGGTGAAAAAAAAGTGAATGATTAATTGGACAGGAAGGTAGATAGGTAAAGTATTTGATACAATACAATTAGAAATATAGAGATACAGTTTCGATGGCAGATTGATTTATTGCGGAGTGGATAGAGGTGAGTAAGAACTTCGGTGAGAGCAATAGCTAAAAGAACCACACACATATAGATTATACAACCAGGATGACATATCAAAGTATTGTATTGGTGGGGGTGGATATGAACAATACCTGGTTATGAAGAATCACATATGTTTGATTCAGTTGCGATAACAGATTAACGTATTGTAGGTCAGACGCAAAGGGGTAGAAGGTAGGGTGGGAACCTATATTCAAACACACAATTACATATACACTTACATACAAGCATTC
>JAOPJM010074233.1:0-14423 GCA_027124095.1 Muusoctopus leioderma
AGATCGATAAGATAAGTACCAGACTCAAATGTACTGGGGTCGATCTAATCGACTTCAAGGCGTTGCCCCAGCATGGCCCCAGTCCAATGACTGAAACAAGTAAAAGAGTAAAAGAGTATATATGTATTGAGTCTATGAGGGAGTTTCCATATGGTCATTCAACCTGTTAGAAATAGCAGCCAAATCTCCCTCAAATCACATCCTACCATCTTGAAAAAAAGGAAGACAACTTAGGTAAGAGAGGGCTCTTTAGTCGTGTCTTAGACATGACAACCTTTTTAGTGCTGGTGCCATGATAAAATGCACCCAGTACACTCTGTGAAGTGGTTGGTGATAGGAAGGGCATCCAGCTGTAGAAAACAAGCCAAATGAAATGAGACATGGACTGCCGGCCCGTTTAAGAGAGTGGTGACTCCAAATCAGAACCTGACTGGGTCTGAAATTACCCATCTAACCCATAATGATGATGATGGACAATGGGAGGGAGCCTCTATATGGTCGTTACTAAATGCCTTTTGGACTGTGTGAAGAGGATATCACTAAATCAAGTTGAAATTTGATCTGAAATAAATTGTGAAATTAATTAATTGTTAATGTTTGGAGTGCTATTGTGCTTATTATGTCCCACACAAGCATACATCAGTAAAGTTCAATAAATATAAGAAAAATGTGCATTCTAATTATTAGTATTTAATTATTGTTATTCACTTGTTATTGCTGTTTAACCACAGGTCAGCCGTGATTAACTAGACTTATGATCAAAGGAGTTCCAGCCACGACCATTCCATCTTTTTTTTTTCAGGCATAGTTCTTGAAGGAATACATTATCCAATGTGTCCTTCTTCTTTTAAGATGGCAGGGTGTGATTTGAAGAAATTTGGCAGCTATTCCTAACAGGTCGAATGTCCATGTAGAGACTCCCTTATTAGCTCAAGACCTATGGTCAAAGGCATTCCAACTATGGCTATCCTGTATTTTTTCAGGTATAGTGTATTTAGGAACACTATAAAAACAGTTTAAGCCTTAAGACCAAAACAGTAATTTACTATAAGTTGTACTACTATGAACTTTAAAATTAAAGGGTCATTATTTTCCTCAGCACAAATATCTCCTTACAGTTCCTTATAAATGTACTTGCTTATGTACTGCTTTACAGTAATATACTAAAGTTGATTCAATCAACTGAAGCCCTTCCCTACAAAAATTCACCATGTGTGCTCATAAAAATAAATCATTATTATTCAGTTAATATACAGTCCCAACCAAGAGTGAGGTTGTCTTCTCTTCAGAAAACTTCATTATCAATTGAAAAAAACGTGTATTTGGAAGAGTTTCTGTATAAGTCTCACTGAGATTTGATACAATTTATAGGTATATAATATATATATAGGTTAAGACTATTTTTGAATGTTGGACTTAGCTGCTGCATACCTTAATCACCTGTGTAAACTGATTTTTCTCTTATAACATTCCCACCATTGGGAAATTCAGGAGAATTCTTTTTTAAACACACACATACACACACATTTAAATACATCATCATCATCATACGCATGTTGAGAAATCCAACAGACTATATACATTCCAGCATTCCAAACACCTACATGATTTTAGTGGCTGGTTTTGTAAATAAAAACGTTTGTTACAGAGATTTTTTTTATCATTATGTTATGTTATGTTGTTAATAGGAAGAAATTATTCTTGGCAAGTAGATTGTATTTATAATCCTGGACACATGGCCTTGTTCAAGTCCATTAATGTAGTCCCACAGTGTTTATCGAAGTAAAGCCATAGTCACACGCGGTCCCTTATCTCCACAGGTCTTAATCAACTGAATAACCAAGTAAAGCTGTAATCGCACGCAGTATATACCACAGAGAAACTCGCCCACATAGAAAGGGCAGCCATGTTAAATAGTCTTGATCACATGACATTGTACACATGTAAAACGTATGCAACACTACAATAATATTAGCATAAAACAATGATACTACATCTCCCTATACTGTTTAGGAAGAACTCCCTTGTTCATTCTTTTGCTTCGTCTAACATCATTAAGAGCTGTGTCATTGGTATCAATATTAGCTTCATTTGGTGATGGGATACCATCTGTCGTCAGTTGTTGCAGGCCAGTCTTCTGATCACCTGGACGTGGTCTTCCTTCTGACTTTACTTTAGAATCCCACCTTTCATTTTCCTCATCAACCTCAAAACATTTTCTTATTTGATCATTGTGCAGTAGAACTTTTCTGTCATTCTTTACGACCAATGATGTGCTTCTACCCCTCTGTACTAGATATCGAGCCTTAGGAACATACCCCTGAGGAGCATCAATACTAAAAGACATTGTTAAAGGTGTTCTTATCTGATGTCCCATCAATGCTAAGGAACTTTCCTTTCTTCTAGCATGGGGAATCAATCGGTAACTGAGTAAAAACCTCAATACATAGGCATCAAAGGATCCAAATTACTTAGAAAAGGCTTTAATTCCAATTTTAACAGTCTGTACTATTCTTTCAACCTGACCGTTAGACACTGGATGGTATGGTGGCATCTTAAAAGGTTTGCAACTTATCTTCTTAAGCCACTCTAACAATGTCTTATCACAGAACTCTGCAGCATTATCAGAAACCAATGTATGTGGAACCCCGTTCCTTGCGAAAATAGTTCTCAAAACATTGATCACTGTTTTAGCAGGCCGGTCATTAACCCTGATGACTTCTGGCCAACCAGAAAATGCATCATCAAGTATGAGTAACAAACCAACATCAGGAACATATCCATAAACCATATTGTACACGTGACCATGGCTTTACTTCAATTGACCAAGTATGCTCAGTAACTTTTGGTATGGGTTTAATCTGGCAGCATTTAGGGCTGTCTTGAACATAATTTTTGACATCATTACAATATCCAGGCACCCATGCTTCTAGTCACAGTCTATTTCTAGTTGCTACAGTTCCACACTGAACATCATCATGTACGGCTTTTATGAAAATTTGTTGCAACACCGCAGGAACAACAACAATGTTCCCATTGCAAACAATCTCGTTATCAACAATAAGTCTTTGTCTAATTGCTTTACAGGGTTTCCCGCTTACTAAGCAATTACTCCATCTATTTGTTTTGATTCGATTAACAATCTTACACAAAATTACATCAGTCTTTCTTTCACCTTGTAATTCTTCTATTTTCAGCACATCTGTTTCCACCCAATGAATAAATGATGTCTCCATCGCACTTTCACGTGACTTTATTGGTTCATTGAACTTCATTCTAGATAGAGCATCCATATGGGGAATTCTATTCCCTTTTACATACAAAATCTCATAGTCAAAAGCAGCTAACTAGATTGTACCCTGTAATATTCTAGCAGATGTTACTTTAGGCAGTTCTCTTCTGGGATTGAATATGAACTCTAAAGGCTTATGGTCAGTTCTCAAGAAAAATGTTCGTCCTAATAAAAAGTGTTGAGCTCTTTGCATAGTCCAGACAATTGCCAAAGCCTCTCTTTCAATATTAGAATAGTACTTTCAGCTTCAGATCGTGATAAGTATAGGACTGCATGCCCATTCTGAGACAGTACACCAGATATTGACTGTTAGCTAGTATCTGTAGTAACTACAACCTCTTTTGTTGTATCAAATATCTGTACAACAGGTGGTTTAGCCAAATCTTTCTTTAATGTTTCAAACAGATCAGTGTGTTCCTTCTTCCATAAAAACATGTAGTGCTTTTTTCATAGGTTTGAAAATCCACACATTTTTTCAGAATATCCTGGAAGAAATCGACCATAAAAATTTGTCATTGCAAAAAATGACTCCAGTTCTTTCTTGCTCTCTGGGATTTTTAGGTCTATTATCTTCTTCACTAACCTATCGTCTGGTTGAATACCATGTTTGGAGATCTTATATCCTAGGAAAGTCAGTTCTTCTGCATGAAAGACACACTTCTTTTCATTAATAGCCATACCACGGGAGGTGAGTCTTTCTAAAATTGCTTTCAGTTTCTATTCTAGGTCATCAGTGGTGCGACCACCAATGCAAATGTCATCTTGATAAATTATTATACAGGTAAAATTTTCTCCCAATACATTTTTCCATGGCAAGTTGAAATATGGTGCTTGCTGTTTTTATACCATATGGCAGACGTGTTCAATGCAATAATCCAAGAGGAGTATTCACTGTTGTTATTTCCTGAGTTTCACCAGAAATTTGGATTTGATGGTAGGCTCTGACCAAATCAATCGTTGCAAAATGTTTCCTACCTGCTAGCTTGTGTAATGCTGTCTCAATATTTGATGTAGGGTAAGAGTATATTGGGATTTGCTCCTATCTTGTAGTCGGCACAAACACATAAATCCCCATCAGGCTTGTGCACCACAACCAACGGTGAAACCCACTTACTTCCTCCTGGATCAATGTTTTTCATTAAGCCATTATTTGCCATTTCCTTTAATTTCGCTACAAGGGGATAAATATGTATAAGAAGTTGTCTAGATTCAGTTGTGCAGGTTTAACGTTACTTTTTAATTTTATTTCAGTTTTATAACCTTTTAAGCACCCATTATAGTCAAATTGTTTGTGATGAATAAGTGACGTACCATTACATCTCAACACATCCATTCCAATAAGAAGACCATGTTTCTTATAACGATCAGTGACAATTATGGTAACTATATCATGTTTAGTTTCTGTCTCTAAAACAGTTTCAAACTTTCCCATTGGTTTGATCACTGAACTATCAAACTGTTTAAGGCTGGCATTACAATATTCTAGTTTTGGAGATCCTAGTTTGATCCAAAAGTTCTTAGGGATGATAGCAACATCACTACCAGTGTCCACTTGCATCTGCACTTCAACAATATTTAACTTAATGGAGGTCAATGAGTTAGCATTGCCATTCCCAATGTTGAAGACATTACTTGATTCTTGGCCACTACCTCCTTCAACTTTGTGCACTTTCTCAAATATCTTTCTTGTAGACTGGCAGGCAGACTGAAGGCAGTTCTTCTTAGAGAGAGTACATGTCTTCCCAAAAGCAGGACACTTTCCCACATTATGGGTATAGCCACAAAACTTGCATGTAACCTTTTTCTGACGATTTGTGTCTACATGCGGCAATGACACTTCTTATAGCATACTATTATTATCATTAGTAGGAGCCAAAGTAAAATCATTAATAATTTCAAACTGCTGAATATGGCCAACACAACCTGGCAGCAGCATCTCCTGAAACTGCATGTGTTCTAATATTTTAGAGCGATGTGCAGATTTTGATAGTCCATTTCAGCAGATTGTTCTTCTGCTCCCAATTTATCAAATCACAAAAACGTGTGGCTTCTCTCAATCTTTCATAATATCAATGTATTGGTTCCAATGAGATTTGCTTCAGAGCCAGGAAGTGTGTCCTTTTGGCAATAACCAGCTTCTTCTTTGGTCTCATTGAGGACATTATAGTCTCTTTTATATCTGTAAAGTTCATCTCCTCCAACACTTTAGGGTGCACCATCATAGAGACTCTTTTAATATTCTCAACCCCTGCTTTAGAGATGAAGAGATCAGTTATTTCTTTACTTAAGCTTCTTTGTCCTAGCACTGGCTGAAAGACATCTTAATCAGGCTTCACACAAATCAGGATCAGACAGTATTAATTCTCCAAATCCTATAGGCGACGCCATTGTTATATCGTTAATAGGAAGAAATTATTATTGCCAAATAGATTGTATTTATAACCTGTAGTCCCACAGTAATGTGGTTATCGAAGTAAAACAGTAGTCACATGCAGTCCCTTACCTCCACACACCATACATACCATAGAGAAACTCGCCCACATAGAAAGGGCAGCCATGTTAAATAGTCTTGATCACGTGACCATCGGGTTGAGTCACATGACATTGTGAACATGTAAAATGTATCCAACACAACAATATTATTAGCATAAAACAATGACACTACAGTTAGAATAAGAATGCAGATGATGATGTTTATGATGATGGTGGTGATGCTGATGACCAAATTATATAACTTACTGAAATAAGAACATTATTGTAAACTATAATTTTTTAACATATCATTAACAATGAAACAAAATACACCAAACTATCTATTCTGCTACCATATTGTTTACTTTCTGATCAAGGGGCTTGCTCCAAAATTACACAATGTCCTCCCTAGACTATAAGAATTTTATTTTTAATCTCTCTGTTCAAATAAACAATTGTAGGTGTCATGCAAAAGATGACCCTCACAGAAACATCTTTCATTCGGTTACTAGTTTTAGTTCTTCTTTTAAACATTAACATATGTGAAGGTATGGATTTTTCATCATGAATATACTTTTGTGTTCTTAGCCTTTCCTAATCTTGACAAACTCAATTTGTTTCCAACAAAAAATCAGAATTTACATTATTCTTTTAACAAATTCAAAAGAACTAAAAAAAAAATTTCAACAGATCTGTAGCGCTTAGCCTGACAGAAATTTCCTGCGCACACACATGCAAGTGTATATACACACACACACACTCAAACACGTAACTATGGCGTACACATACAAATATATACACTTAACCTTGGTCGAGATTCGATCTTGCCACCTTTGGTGTCGCGGCTCGCGAGGAACACTTGCAACGGCCTCCTTTCGAGGTCATTGCCATAACACCAGGCACAGTTTGTCCTTGACCCGAAAACTGAACAATCACGGCCCTTGAACTCCCTGGCACTTTCATAGTTTGCCCACCAAAAAACTCTTAGAACATTCGAGAACAAATCTCACACCTTATATAAACAAGCAAAAATTTTCTTTTAACAGTTCGCCTTAGGTCTGCCCCACGACTCTATGTCGTGCATGGCCAGACATCGCATATAAGGCATTCTCATCACCTCACTCAATCAGTGGCACGCATCTCAACACCAATACTTTCTTGACTGCTCACTTTCACAACTGTATGTCTAACCCAAATTTTTACCCGTTAAATTGGTGACCCTTGTGAAAAACAACATGCAGTCTTCATATGCATACCATTCGACCGCATCGATTCATACTGCTATTTACCTCGGTATAAAAACACCAATTACTCGCTTTAATTCTACTCGTTAAATTGGTGACATGAAGTACAAGGACACGTGAAGCAGCACTTCTCCGACATGTCGTTTTAACAGCCACCAGCAGCACCATCAACAACAACAGCACCAGCGACGACAGTCAGCATCTCCAACACTGGTCCGTGCCAATCGCACCAACAACCAGCTTCTACAGTCTTCGAAGTATAATTCTCCTACACATCAGTCCATGAGAGGCTCACAGCAGAGGCAGTGACACTGACCGTATGCAAATCGTTTGAGAAAACCATTCCGCATATTGCTCCCGTGGACATTTGCGATTTTGCTGCATTATCAACTGTTATATAATTGAACATTTTTTCTTTTTGCATTCAATTCGTTTCGTTTCTTGCATTGTATTACCTATTCTGTTCATTGTTGCTTTGAGTTTGTATACACACGCACACATTATCCTATGTAAACACTATCGCACGCGAAACAGACATCCTTATAATGCCATACACACATTACTTACACTATGCGGATGCCACATACAACACACTCACAGCGTCCCACACACATTAATAACAGTGTATAAACGTGTTGTCGCGCGCCGTCAGCTATGACATAGCTGTGAAACAAAATACCTTTTTTTTTCTGTTTTCGGCAGGCTCTACCTTTCCGTATTTTTTCACGGATATTTGAAGCATATACGCATGGTGTTACGGTTGACATGCCGACTCACCATCCTGCTACCACCAATAATCCTTTCGTTTTTGCTGCCTGTAGTTGCGTATCAATCTCGCTCACATTTCTGCAGCATACGCATGGTGTTACGGTTGACACGCCGACTCACCATCCTGCTACGACCAATAGTCCCTTGGTAGTTGCTGCTTTAGTTGTATATTTATATCGCTCACATTTTATTTATCTGCCAACCTTCCAGTGAGAGTCAGTGCATCTCCATCAGACGATATCCTCAAGATGCCGTTGCAGTTTCCTGATCTGCGTTTCCGCATACATGCTTCATTGCTATTGCGTCTCTGATTGGCCTCATCCCAGAAACGTACTGCAATTTTCCCAGCATTTTCGGACAGACATTGCTTTCTACTCGTCTGCTCCTTCACGGTCCTTCTGTTACCAAGTACCGTACATGATTTTCTGCACCATCTTGATTTTCGTTCGTCAATCCTGACTTTCTCACTGCTGAAGGGCTACTGTAGCGCTTAGCTTGACAGAAATTTCCTGCGGACACACATGCAAATGTACATACACACACACACACTCAAACACGTAACTATGGCGCACACATACAAATATATAAACTTAGCCTTGGTCGAGATTCGATCTTGCCACCTTTTGTGTCGAGGCTCGTTTGGAATGCTTGCAACGGCCTCCTTTCGAGGCCGTTGCCATAACACCAGGCAATGTTTGGCCTTGACCCGGAAATTGACCAATCACGGCCCTTTGCACTCCTTGCACTTCCATAGCCAGCCCGCCAAAATTACCAATAGAACATTCGAGAACAATTCTCACACCTTATATAAACCAACAAAATTCACTTTCCACAGTTCGCCTTAGGTCTGCCCCACGACTATGGAAGGTTGGCAGATAAATAAAATATGAGCGATATCAATATACAACTACAGGCAGCAAAAACCAAGGAACTATTGGTCGGAGGTTGAAGTATTTTTTTCTGGTTCTGAAGAGAATGGACAGTCTTTGAGCAGTCTTTGCTATGTTGAAGATGTGTGTTTACCAAGATAGATCCTCAATGATGGTGAGGCTTAGCATTTGGAGTGATTGTGATGGTTATAGTTGTGTGTTGTTCATGTTTAGAGTGATCGTCATGGTTATAGTTGTGTGTTGTTCATGTTTAGAGTGATCATGATGGTTATAATTGTGTGTTGTTCATGTTTATCGTGATAGTTATAATTGTGTGTTGTTCATGTTTAGAGTGAGTGTCATGGTTATAGTTGTGTGTTGTTCATGTTTAGAGTGATTGTCATGGTTATAGTTGTGTTGTTCATGTTTAGAGTGATTGTCATGGTTATAGTAGTGTGTTGTTCATGTTTAGAGTGATCGTGATAGTTATAATTGTGTGTTGTTCATGTTTAGAGTGATCATCATGGTTATAATTGTGTGTTGTTCATGTTTAGAGTGAGTGTCATGGTTATAATTGTGTGTTGTTCATGTTTAGAGTGATCATCATGGTTATAATTGTGTGTTGTTCATGTTTAGAGTGATCGCTATAGTTATAATTGTGTGTTGTTCATGTTTAGAGTGATTGTCATGGTTATAGTTGTGTGTTGTTCATGTTTAGAGTGATCATCATGGTTATAGTTGTGTGTTGTTCATGTTTAGAGTGATCATGATGGTTATAGTTGTGTGTTGTTCATGTTTAGAGTGATCATGATGGTTATAATTGTGTTGTTCGTGTTTAGAGTGATCATCATGGTTATAGTTGTGTGTTGTTCATGTTTAGAGAAATTGTCATGGTTATAGTTGTGTGTTGTTCATGTTTAGAGAGGAGAGGTGTGATAATGTTTTCTTGATATGTGTATTAATTGAGTCTTTTTGCTGTTGAAGGGAGACATGATTGGCATAACCCCATTGGAGGATATTTTTGAGGTCTCTATTCATGAAGTCAGTGTAGATTTGGTGTCTAGGTTGTATGTGGATGATGCTTGGGTGTGGATGATGCTTGGGTGTGGATGATGCTTGGGTGTGGAAGGTTAGGGAGGAATGAAGGGTGGTACCATCTCAATAGGAGTGGGTGTTGTTAGAGGTAACGGCAAGTAGGTTGTTGATATATAGAAAGAAGAGTATAGAGAACAAAACTGAACACTGGGTAATACCAGAGTTGATAGTGTAGGTGAGAGAGAGAGAGCACCATCAGCACATGATAGTGCAATCGAACAGGAAGCCACCAAGCTGAGAAACGAGAGATGGATGGAGTCCACAGGCAAGCAGTATTGACAGGAGATTTGCATGTTAGACATTTGCTGATGTTGAGGGCAATATCACTGCTTTCACTAAATTTCTCGAGGGTGAGAGCCCACTGGTGAGTGACATAGGGGAGTAGGTCTCCAGTAGATCTGGGTCTATGAAAGCCATATTGGTAGTCATTAAGAAAGGTGAGAGATTCAAGGTGTTGGAGAAAGTTGTTAATGGCTGTCTCCATTACCTTTGAGATACTGGAAGTCAGTGCGATAGGATGATAGTGGGCAGGGTCAGAGGAGCTGCCCTTCTTGGGAAGAGGAAACACTGTAGTGTACTTCCAAAGATCAGGATATATCTCTGTAGAGAGAGAGATATTGAAGAGTTTTGTGAAGATAGGGGCTAGCTCTGGGGCACATAGTTTGAGGTCAACGAAAGTGACATTCTCAGTGCTGGTGGCCTTGTTGGTTTGAAGCAACCGGAGGTACTTTCGCACTTACTGTGTATGTATGCATAGTGGTGAGCCTGGTTGAGTGGAAAGAGTTAGTTATGGAAGAGATTCAACTAGTGTGTGCAGTGTAGAGTTGGATACAGAGTGGACAGAAGAAGCAGGGCAGTGGTAAGTGACAGTTTAGCCATATATTTTATTCTAATCATATATATTTCCCATATTTTGCTTTAGTGTCTGGATGTTCTATTACTACATTTAGACATTCAGGAAACTTTGCATTACAAGTAAAGGTTCTAATTTTAAACCCAGCTTAGGGAAGTATATATAAATATATATCATCATCATCATTTTACATCCACTTTCCATGCTGGCATGGATTGGACGGGTGATTTCGGCCCACGTCGATTGTGAATGGAGTCACCACTCTCCTAGACGGGTTGGGGGACTATGCCTCACTCATGTTTCATTTGGCTTGGATCACAATGTAATGTGGAACACAAAAATATAAAAGATGGTGTTAATAATGTAGACAATTTAAAATATTATCGCAATAATTCTTCTCAAAAATATAATCATCTTTTTATTTTGTTGTTATTGTTTTTACTCCATGTTCAATGTTTTTTCAATATTTGGTTTTATTCACAAGTCTGTGGTGTTCAATTATTTCTCTAAGGACTTTAGTAACATGAGTTGCATTGTTAAGGGAGCTTATAAGGATTTTTTATATTAGCATAAGGCCACATGATGTAGGAAGAAGTACATAATTGTCATCCATTTTATTTACCCTGGAAAGATGAAAGACAAAGTTAGTTGACTGCAGTGAGATTTTAGTCCTTTGTTCTATTTTTTCTGCCAATTCAATGGAATAAAAATAATGGTGCTTCCTTACAATTGGTACAATGTCATAAATTGTAGGGGAATAGTATAGTTGATTGACTCAACCACAGTACACCACTATTACTTACTTTATTGTCCTTAGAGGGATGGAAGACAAGGTTGGCTCAAGACAAATTTTAACTCAGAATATAAAAGGTCAACACTAAGCAATGAAAAGCATTTACTCTTTCTGCTACTGCATCTTTTTTAGTAACAAAAACGACAACAAAAACAACAAGTCGAAGTCATGCCAGTAGTAGTGGGTGTCTTGGGCAAGATAACTAAAATATGAACATGGATTGCAAAATATGGAATTGAGATTCATACAGAACTTCTACAGAAGACTGCAATATTAGGAACAGTTCGAATTCTGAGGGAGGGTTTTGAAACATAAGTGAAGAAAGAAAATCTGAGACTCTTAGTCATTTGTTATGACTCACTCCCTCAGCATAATAATTGATATAAGACCAGCCTGTTGAAACGACATAATTTTCTTTTAATTACTACAATGGCAATGGATAAGGGAATAAATTATAAAAACAGTGGGGTCTATGCAGAATCAATTATGAAAAAAACAGGCATGAGAAACAACAATATGCAAAAGGAATGAAATGAGACATCCCAACAAGGGGACTACCACCAAGACGCCAATCAAGGAACCCCACAGATCCAAGATTACCCTAACTACCAAGGGCAACTGCCCTTTCCCAGTTGTGTTCTCTGGCCCACAGGCGCATGCTGAGAGAAGGCTCATTCATGCAGTTCATTCTACGTGGTCACTCAACCTGCTTGAAATAGCCAAATCTCCCTCAAATCACACCCAACTGTCTTAGAAAAGGACATATTGGATAATGTGGTCTTCAAGTGGAACTTGAAGAAGTTGATGAAAGCTTGGTTGAAGAAGAAAGTGTCTCTCCTCAGTCCATTCAATCTTGTCCCCCATACAGAGGAAAACGGCCTGTCCTCGGCTAAAGGAAGGCAGCAGGGTGATCCTATAAATGGACTCAGCTAATAGCCAGATCTGTCCTAAATGCAACAACAGCTGTTTGATATAACACCACAAGTTTAGCAATGCTCGGATACTGAATGAATACATGCAGAACAGTTTCATCATTCTGCATGCATCTTGAACAGACTGGACTGACGGCACTTCCGTATCTATAAAGTTTATCCTGAACCACCAATACCCACTTCCTTGGTAGCACTATGAGGCCAGGGATTTCTGGAAGTTGTCCATAATACCTAGGCTGAAAGTCCTCTGGAATATGCTATTCAGTTAATCTTCATCGTTGGCTAGACTCTCCCTGAGAATGTTGTCACTCTTGCTCACAAATAATACTCTATATAATGTAAGTGTTGACATACCACCAACCGCATTGCTCGACTGGTAGAGAACTATGAGTACCTGACAACATTCCAGATGCCAGGTACCCAGTCTTGGTCTTTGCTTGACTCAGGACTGCAGACCTATCAAAGAGACAAGTTGTGGGAAGACATGCCTGACAAAGACAGCCTCAGTACATCATCAACCATGGCATAATGAGCCCTCTATGCAGTGGGTGCTGGCAGATGGACATTCTGACTAGTGGAATGAGTCCCTTCCACAAGAAGCAAAAGAGCAGATGCTCCAGTCTGGTTAAATGAAAACTGGGGCAAGGTATGTGGTCAGGTGATAGTAAATAACAGGCATTGTAGGTTTGCCACCTCAGCCCAACCTTCCAGGGATAGCTTCCTCTCAGCCCATTTCTAAGTGAAACTGTTCACCTTGCTCGTAACCTCGTTTCAGCTGCTATTCACCTGAAGGTCTGGCCTGAACTACACTCAAGTATCTTAACAGGACCATCGGTCCAATGACCCATGATGCTGGCCGGTATGGACGTACCTCTCCAGGTGCCAAATTGCAAGCCAGCTGACTTGTCTTGGTTAACATGTGCCCCTATTACCACCTTGTATTCCTTCAGTGTGGTGCTGGCCAATTCAGTTTCCGTGGTGTCCAACACCATCACAGTGACGTCTTCTGTGTATACCGACACAGCTTTCTTGCATCCCAGTTCAAGCAAGATGCCCCTCAAAACCTCGAGTTTCTGCAGCAATCGTTCAAGTCAAAATAAAACAGGAGTGATGAGAGAGAGCACCTTTGCTGGAATGAGCCTTTGATTCGAAACAATTCCAATAGGTGGCCATTTATAGATGCTGCTGTACATTGAAACTATCCAACATCTGAAAATGAGACTGAAACCAGCTGCACTGAGGACATCCACCAACTACTGATGGTCAACCCTATCAAAAGCTTTGGATCAGAACCCTACCGAAGCCAGATTTATTACCCACTCTCTCTACGATGAAGTGGATTTCATTCTCATGGATAGATCTGCTGGGAATTGCACAGGTCTGTGCATTCTCGACCACACTACTGATGACAAGTACCTTGGCCAAAATCTTAAACTGTGTTCAGCAGAGTTGTGAGCTGGAAATTGTCAATGAGGTACCCCGTGTTCGCGTCCTTCCTCAGCAGTGCCACAGCTGCTCACTAGAACTAATGAGTGGAATGTCCCAAAGAAAGTTTCCAAATGCCTGGTTGCCATGCCGCAGTCAGGGCATAAACAGCCACTAGCCTGAAGGCACCACATTCACTGCTGTTCACATTTAGGACCGCCGACTTAACATCTGGGTTCAGAAAGATCTTCTGTACCTTGAGATTCAGGCCTTTCCAAAACAGCACTTCTACTCTGCTCAATCTGGGCCAACTAAAAGATGCATACACCATGTAGTTGTTGAGAAGAAGCTCATGTGAGTTCATGCAGGAAACCTTGGTCTCGATGATGGCCATCACATCCAGTGACCTGAGGTCATTACACAAGTGACCTTACTTCGAGGTTGACCCCCCAGGCCATGTGCATTTTAAAGCTAACTACAGCCATGTTGAGTGAAGAAAAAGTGAGAGCTTGGCCTCAAAGAGCGGATAATCTGGTCTTCTTGGAAGGGAGGTGAGGCTCCTTCAAAGACCTATTCAAAAGTTGATTGGCTATTGTTTTACAGTAATAATAATAATAATAATAATTGTTTCTTATTTAGGCACAAGGCCAACAATCCCCAGTACTTGACTGGTACTTTAT
>JAOPJM010074632.1:0-14408 GCA_027124095.1 Muusoctopus leioderma
CCAACGATAAGCCTTCTGTTTCATTCAATAATCATTGAATGCAGCTGTTTGCATATATAGTTTACACTACTGAGACTTTTTTGCTGCAGTTCATCATTGAATATGGATATTTTTTATCACTGTTTTTACTATCACTGATTTTTCAATTTAAATTTCTTTTTTGTATTGTTAGCATGGGCAGTGTTCAGTGTCAGTCTTTCCTAGACCTGCCTTGTGTTAGTGAGGATCAATATAATTGAGTGATATCATTTAGTTTAGAAAGAGCAGTGGAGTAGGAAAAATGGCAATATTTAATTATATCCTTTTATGCCCGAGTTCAAATCCCATCAGGGTTGACTTCCTCTTTCATGTTGGGAGGGGGTGGGGGTTCAATAAAACAAGTACCAGTAATTTACTCAGGTTGATTAATTCGACAATACATTTTTTCTACAAATTTATTATGTTGTGTTAAAGTTGGATATCAATAGTTAGTCCAGAAAGTGGTGAAGTGGCAGATACTCTATCTAGCATGTGTGACAAAACATCTGGTATTTTGTTACTTTCACTTGTGTTCTGAATTCATATTCCACCAGGGTTGACTTTGTATTTAAGCTCTCTGGGGTAATATTGTGGGGTTGATTCAATCGCCTGTATTACCCCCTAAAAATATTGTGCTAGTGCAAGAAATCAATATTTTCTCAGAACTGTTGAATGGTAGAAGTATGAGAGAGAATATGTGTAGGGTTTTCCAAAGGTATCGAGCTCTGGAAAAAGGAATTGAGCAAAGTGATGTTTTTCATTTGTTAGTGTGAGGTAGAGGGGTAGTGCTGCTCTTTTTAGCTTAGAGTTGGGGTTGAGATTACTAAACAATGCTAGAGCTGATGAACAAGCAGTTACTTGAATTGATGAAGATTAGTTGTTTGATAGGAAAATATGATTAGAAAGGGAACGAAAAAAGACTGGACAAGGAGTTTAGTGTACAATCTGGGATGGGGAGAGAAAACAGAGGATATTGGTAGAAGTATTGCCAGTGTATCAGTTTGGTTTAGGTTATATAGAGTTCAGAGGTATTAGAATCATTGTAGCAACAAGAGCAAGAAGATGAAGTTTGTAAAGGGTGTGGAAAACTGCTAGTTTAGTTATCAAGGATTAATTTCTTTTGACTAGACACATGATCCATTTTTGTAGTCAATTTAATTGACTGTAGATTATATTACTATATTTATCACTCCAAGGTCAGCATGGAATGAAGAATAACAAAGTCAACTCTTACAAGAATTTGAAATCAGAACTAAAATTAAATACTGGAAGGTATTTGTTTATCACTGTAATATTTCTGCTGACTCACCACCCTTGAATGACCAGTTACTTAGAAGAACCTGATATTATTTATTTATGTATTTATTCATTCTAGTTTGTCTGCTGAAAAGCGATGTGCTGCTCAGAGACTGTGTTTCCTTACTGATTTGATAAACCAGGTATAATATGATACTCACATTTTGAATTCAGCTTCATTTCATTGAAACAAAATTATGGCAGATTATTTAAAATATGCATGTGTTTTCATTTGATTTTTCTTGAATTTCTTTGAAATTATTTGCTGTTTGCTGCAGTAATATAAAAGTATATAATTGCTTTTTTTCTGATTATAACTTGAAATAGATGACCCATAACCATATGGGTTGTCTTGGACTCACTGAATATATTCATCTTTACATTATGCATTTAGGGAAAACAAACCTGTCTGATCCTATCCCTTTCCAAGTTATACATATGGGAAAATTTGAACTCACCATAGCAAGTTAGTGTAACACGTATCAATTATACTATACCTATGGTGAACTGTAGTTCTTCATGGTATCAAATAAGATGGTGGTGGATGATTGTGGTGTACTTAACCTGGTACAAATTGTAAATTGGCTATCACACAAAGACAGAATGAGAAATGGAGATGCTAGTTTGATACTGAGTATCAGTCCTCTTAGTTTCTCCAGGTGCGAAGTGGACTACAAGCTGTAAATAATTATTACATGTAGGTATAGTTCATTGCACCTACTTGTAACAGTTATTTACTGCTAAGTAGACTTAGTCAGTAAAAGTTGGCTATGGATGCAGTGCTGTGTTGGTGATAGGATATAAACTGGTAACTCTTCAGTTGGTAGTTCAAAATTCTATTGACTTTGTCAGCTGTTAATTGAGAGCAGGGTGTCTTTACCAAAGACACAGCATAGTGCAAGTAAGGAGATATCAACACTTTGAAATTCCCAAACTTTTCTGTTTTTTTGAAATCTGACTTATATGAATACCATTATTTGGCACATCTGTGTAAAGAACATTTTTTCTATTTGTCATAAACATTTCTCTGTGTATAAATTATATATATATATAGTTTTGAAACCACATTAGCACGCCAATTGATATTACTTGTCTAAACATTAAAATGTTTCGCTGCTGCTGTTGCTGTTGTTGTTGTTCGGATGACGAAGCCACATGGATCTTGAGCTCCTTAAGTTTTCACAGAAATTGTTTTTTGCCTGAATGGGATTTGATTTCACTTGTTTAAATTTGATATTTGTGTAGAGAAACTGACCAACAACATCTAGGTGTGGTTGTCTCTATTGAGACAACACCCCACTGAGTGTGTTGAGCATTTTTAAAAGATTTTCTAACCACAACACTAATTTTTATGGAAAAAGCACCATGGTGTCAAACAAATCAATAATTATCTTTGAGGGAGAGAAAGACAAGAAAGAGAAAGTGGGGGAGTGAACATAAAGAGAAGAGAGAAAGCAATGGAGCTAAATCTCTCAGTGTCTCTATTTCCACAGTGACGAAAGACACCGGTGTCTTTAATAACATATCAACTACATATTCATCACATACAGAAAACAACAACAGTAACTGTAACAAAAACAACAACATTAACAACAGCAACAACACTAACAACAGCAACAACACTGGGAAGAGCAGTAATAATAACAGTAATAATAACAGAACTAATGACAGCATCAGAAGTTTCTACATGAATTTCGACAAGGAATTTCCAATTTTGCCACTTTCGAAGGCCAGCACTGACAATGGTGCAGGTAAGAGTCGACTAACTCTGCCAGCACCAAGCAACACCACCACAACTACAACCTCTCTCACAGCTTCCACCATGGAGACAGACAACAACAATTTAACAACTAACAACATGAATATCTGGTGGCTGCCATCCTAGATGTTGATGATGATGATGAAAGTAGCATCATTCAAATTCGAAAGTTCCATCAGGAGGGCTGGTCAGCAATTAGTATGGAGATCATTATACAAACAGACCAGGAAAGAATCAAGAGAATCCCCAACCTGATCCAGTTGCCAAACAGCACACCGTTGTTTGTGGTAGTGGACGGCAGAAAGCTCAGGTGCCATATGTGCAGTGCCAACACACACTTAAGGGCTTTCTGCCTGCAGCAGTCAAGAAAATGAGGAAGACCTGCAACTCTTGTCAATCACACATCCATAGCAACAACAGCAACAATAGCAACAATAACAGCAACAATAACAACATCAAAATCAACCACAACAACAGCAGTAACAGTGACTGTAGCAGCAGCAGCAGCAACAGAAGCAACAGCTACAGAAGCAACAACAACAACACCTTCAACAACTGCAGTAACAGCAGCAACAACAGCAACAGGAACACTCACAACAACAACAGGACCCCCCAAAAAGAAATCCTCACAGCAGTACCCTCCTCCCCCAAAATACAAACACAAACGCACACACAAATGCAAATATACCTCTCCACTCCTCTGCCTCAGACCTTTCTGAAGTCGAGACTTCATCATGCAATGAAGCTGAGGTGAAAAACCCACCTCAAGAGGTCTTTGCTTGGAAGAAAAGAAAAATACTAGAAAATAGCCCCTGCCCAAGATGAAAGCCAGGATGTTCCATGGGGCAGCAGAGGTTTCTTTAACCAACCACATACCTACACTAACACTATCACCATCACCACCACCACAACAACATAAACAAAAATCGCCAACACAACTACAACACAAACACAAAAGAAAGAGTGGAAACGAAAACAAATACAGAAACAACAACACCACCAATACAAAACCAACAGTCATACACTCACACCAAACCCCTGTTATCAACTTCACTGTAGTTCAAAAGTGCAACAACATTTTCACAAAAGGAAAGGGTTTTGACAAACTCCTGCAGAAAACACCTGAAGGCAGACTACTTATACAGACAGACACTAAAACATACATGAATTTAAAAACTAAATACCCCTCAAACATTAGACCCTTTCATAAAAGGCCCAATAAAAATGCCTTAGAGAAGCCTTTTATGAACACCCCTCAACCAATTAAAAGACCAGATCACCCGGCCTTCTCGACGACCAACATGAGTGAACTCTCCTTGTTCTTTTCTTCTTTTCTTTGACAGGCTATGCTTAGAATGGAATGTGTAAATGTATGTGGGCTGGTGTTAGCTTGGAAGCAAGTCACTTGCTCAACAACTTCAGGCATAGATGTGGTAGCCCTTAGCGAAACCAGGATTGCTGGAGAGTGTGAACTCACATTCATTTTCGATGACTACGAGGTGTACTCTTATTGCAGTCTGTCAGGATCGATTGGCAGGGTAGCAGTGTTGTTACAGAAATCCTTGGATCTCAAGGTACAGGCAATCTTCCCGGACCCGGACAGTAAATCAGCGGTCCTGGATGTGAACGACAGCGAAGGCAGTGCCTTCAGACTAGTGGCTATCTGTGCTACAACCAGGGCAGGACAACCAGATTTCTGCAGTTGTCTAGAAGTTATTCGGTTCTAAGCAGATGTGTGCGGCTTTCCAGTAGCACTTTGCTCAACTGTTCAGGATGAGCGATGATGGGCCAGAGACAGTAGTGGACTTTAGTGCTTACCTCGACGGCCTGCCGCAACTCACGGTGGAAGAAGCAAGGTGTTGTGAAAGGCCGATAACAGCAGCTGAAATGTGGGAGGCAATGAGTGACTGTGCCAGGAGCAAATCGCCTGGTTTGGATGGTCTGCCCTATCAGCTTTACAGATATATGCCAGACTTGTTTGGCGACCTCATGGTAGATGTCTACTTCAACAGGCAGCAGAATGGGAGAATTCCCAGTTCTGTGAGCTGGGGTGTGGTAGCCCAGCTGAGAAAAGATGCCAACAAAGTGGGCATTATAGATAATTTTCAGTCCATATCTCTGCTGAATGCAGAGTTAAAGATTTTGGCTTAGGTACATCAAAGAGGTTGCTGCTTGATGTAGGCAGTTTGGTCAGCGGCCACCTCTTGGAACTGTTTCACATCGTGTGCTTGGTCCATCAAGGGTGTCTCTTCTCACCTCTTCTGTATGTGTTGGCTCTCGAGCCACTGCTGCAGAAGCTATTGAGGGGCATCCTTTTTGAACTGGGACATGGGAGAGCTGTGTCGGCGTATGCCGACAATGTCAGCATGATGCTTTTGGACACCATGGAAGTGGAGATGGTCGACACCATTCTGAAGGAATATGAAGCAGTGGCAGGAGCAAAGATCAATCTGGACAAGTTGGTGGGCTTGCAGCTCGGCACCTGGAGAGGTAAGTCCATGCCATCAGACAGTGTCATGGGGTGTTGGGCAGATGGACTGGTTAAACTACTCGGGGTCTGGTTTGGTCTGGACCTTCAGGTGGACTGGAACTTGGACGAGGTTACAAGCAGAGTGGCCAGTCTTATCCAGAAATGGGCCGAGAGGAAGCTATCCCTGAAAGTTCAGGTGGAGGTGGCAAATGCCTACGTTGCCTCGTTATAATCTTCCGCTGGACCATCGTGCCTTGCCCTAGTTTCTGTCTGACCAGATTTGGTTTCTTGTGGAAGGGACACGTTCCACTGGTTAGGTGGTCCATCTGCTGCCAACACCCTCTGCACAGTGGGCTCGGCATGCCATGGCTGCTGATATGCAAACACACTAAAGCTGTGCCACCTGCAGAGATTCCTGGTGCAGTTGCCATTTGTGAGGCACGTTTTTCTGCAGCTTGCCTCTTTGATGGAGTTGCAGTCCTGGGTCAAGCAGAGATGAGACTGGGTTCCTATCATTTGGAATGTTGTCAAGTGCTCACTGCTCTCTACCACTCAGGTAATGGGATAAGTGGAAGTTCTACTTTAGCAATCTATAGAGGCCTAGTGGCAAGGAAGAGTGATAATGTTTTCAGGGAAACTCTCAAGAACAAACTGGCTAGTCTGTTCCGGAGGACTTTCAGGCCAGGGACCACTATGGATGACTTCCAGAAATCCTAGGCCTGACAGTGCTAACGAGGGGTACTCCCAGTCCAAGATAACCTCTACAGGCATGAAAATACCATCAGACGGACCTGTCCGAGATGTGTGCAGAGCAACGAAATCATTCCGCACAAACTTGTTCAGTGTCCAGGCATTGCTGACTTGTGGAGTTGTGTTGAACAGCTGTTCCTGCATGTAGGACAGATCCGGTTATTGGCTGAGTCCATCATGAAGATCGCTCTGCTGCCCTCCTTTAAACACACAGGGCAGGCAGTTTTCCTCTGTCTGGGGGCTATGGCAAAAGAGGTTGTGAGGTGGCAAGTCTGAAAGAACTGAAGACAGATACTTTCCTCTTCGGTTGAGCCCTCATCGACTTTTTCAAATTTCACTTGGAAAAGAAGGTGAGGGAGGTGCTATCCTTCAGTGAGTTTGTTGAAAAGTGGGGTTCCTTTATTGGCTGTAGATGGAGGTCCACCTGTATCATCATTTATTATTTGTATACCATGTATACTTTTTATCTCATTTTTTTCCTCATTCGATTTTTGTATAAACCCCCACCCTTTATATCTGTCTTTATAATTATCACCTTCATCTGTTGTCCCTGTGGCAAATAAAAGAAGTCATTATTATTATTGTTAAACAAATGTTGTTAACTTACAGACAGTGGGTGATTCTATTTCGGACATGTTGCTTATAGAAACCATCTTGCATTCTCTTGGCTGGGACATGGAGAAGTGGGCTGCAATTTATATAGAAAAACCATCTATCCTCAAACAAGTCAAAGTAAGATTTTAATTTCTTCTAATTTTTATTATTATTAATATTGTTGTTATTATTGTTGGCGAATTGGCCAGAGTCATTAGCGCATTGGACAGTTCTGGCTCACCACGCTCTCAGTTCAAATCCCACCGAGGTCAACTTTGCCTTTCATCCTTTCGCCGTTGATAAAATAAAGTACCAGTCAAGTACTGGGGTTGTTGGCCTTGTGCCTATGTTAGAAACAGTTATTAATATTAATATTGTTATTATTACTATTGTTTATTGTTATTATTATAAATATTGTTATTATTTTGTTTCTCTTTGTCTTCCTTACTGTCTTTCATTAAACATATATTTTCTTGTGTAATTCATACAAAAGTTGGAACATATGGTTCCATGGTTTGAATTTTATCTAACTCATCTTATAGATTTTCATCCATTTAACATTGGAAAAAAAAGTACCAACTCCTCTAAAAATGGAGGAGAATATAGTTATTTATTTAGTATTTTGAGGCACAGGGTCACAAGTTCAGATCCTTTTAGAATTATCTAGTCAGAGAGTGGAAAGGATATCTGGCCATAAAACTGCGATGACTTTTCTTAATGGTTAATTTCTTTGTGTTTACATTCTTAATATTTAAAAAAAAATTACACTTCTGTCTTAAAAATATAATTAATTAAATTAATTTTATATTAACATATCAAAAAAAGAAAAATACCAAAAATTATTTAGTTTAAAAACAATTTTTTATGGGTAAGTCACAGGAGGAACAGCAGCACCCTTGCCCTTTTGCAAGGCCTCCAAGAATGGCAAGAGACAGAGAGGAAGAAACCATAACTCATGGAGACCTGGTTTGAATCTTTACAAGAGAGTGGACTGTACTAAAAGCACCTTAGGGACAAAGTTTGTTGCTAAGAAAGATAACTCCCTCATAAACTGTACATTCCTTCAAGACATGCAAATATCTAAATTTCAGAATCCATCTTCGAATTTCATTTATTATTATTTATCTTTGTTTTATTTATTTTATTGTTTATCACATTTTGTAAACAATAGCATTGTTAGTTACAGGTTTCCAATGGCCCAATTACTGGTTCATTGTGTTTACGATGGATGAGCGACAAAGGAGAATCTGTACAACTCAAGTGGAACACATACCACAGAGTATTCTTGTTCGGAAAAATTGGCTTATAAGTTTTCTTGCCAATGTTCAGATTTTTTGCCGATATACATCTGAGAAGATATATATATACACACACACACTCACTCACACTCACACACACACATTTTCATTTGTACATATTATCACAGGCGCACTGGGCTATGTAACAACAGATTTGTATAAAAACCTTGAAATGCTGGGTTTTTCCAAGAAAGAATAAAGCAAACTTACCCGCATCATCCAAATCCAATTTATTAGTGGTACTGTGAAGATTTGTAAAACATTTAAAAGATTCTTTATTTGAGTTTCCTGGAATGAACACATGTACACAGTCACATGTACATATGGCATACACACACACATGTGCATAAAGAGTAATCAAACACATACACACATGTACTAAAGAGACACACAAACACCCATTATATGAGTACAAGTATATCCACACATACACCTATTCACACACACATACACACACACATACACAGACACACACACACACACAGGCTGCTCTGATTTTACGTTGGGTGTGCATGCTTAGAGGGGACGGCATAAACAAAATTGACACAAAATCCATTATATTATGGAGTGAATGGGGTTGTGTTCCAGGCATCCAGAAATTTATATATTTTTCCAATAAAAGTATGTTAACATCAGTTTTTACTAATAAGTATAATATTAGTTGGTTAGTTTAATATATAAAATAAATAGCTTAATAAAATACTACCTGAATTACTAAAAATTACTGTAAATAAATTGTGTACTCACCAAGTGATTTGGAGCTGAAGTCAATGATGCAATTTTTATAGTGTCACTGTGTTAATCCTATTCAACAGTGGTACTGGAGGCAACTTTAATTCTTTGATGATGGCCCTGGTTGAAGATTATTCATCAATGATGGGCTAAACTGAGGGTTGTGCACCTTGCTAAAATATGAACACAGAGATGTTTTCCGTACCTTTCTTTTCCTCTCCTTAAGAATTTCATAAGTTGCAATGGCTTTATTGAAATACCTCTTTACAAAGTCACTTCACTTCCAGTCATGGTTCATTTCACAATACTCTTCAATCAAAGAGTTTAGCAAGAAATTGTTTAAAGGCATCAGTTTTTATTATCTTCACAACACACCACTCTGGTTCATCTTCATTCTACTCCTCCTCTCTTTGTGCATCCAGGTGTTCTGATTGATCTGCTAATTCTTCAGTAAAAATACTTTTTTCTTCTCCTTTCCTATCAACAATCAATTCCAAGATGTCATCTTCTGTAATTGCATCCAAACCAGCCTCTTCTTCCAAATTTGAAACCTGTTGTATGACTGCAATGCTCTCCTCCACCGGCCAAAATCCTTAAAAATTGTTCTTGATTCAGATAGAACTTCCTTCCAAACTGTATTTAAATAGTTTGTAATCATATTTCTCCAGGTGAAATCAATGAAATGGATGGCATCTATGTTAAATGACCAAATAAGTTTTACAGTCATATCAGGATTTGTGTCTGACACATTGACTATTTTTTAAAAAGATTCCTGCAGGTAGTACACCTTGAAAGTTGCTATTATGCTCTGGTCCATCGACTGCAGAACAGAAGTTGTATTTGAAGCCATGTAAGCTACTTTTACTTTAAACTTCGTTCGAACTTCATTAAGCTTTAAAGAATGTCCAGTAGTGTTGTCTAATAGAAGAATAACTTTGGGTGGGAAAACATTCTGAGTGCAAAAGTTGTACACTGCAGTGAAAACATGATTTGTGTACCAGTCCTTTTTATTCAACTTCCAGTAGACAGGCAATTGTAACTTATTTAACCCTTTCAATGCATAGTGTTTCTGAGTGGTAGACCAACATCGGCTTCAATTCCAGAGTTCCTGAAACATCACCACCGAGAAGGAATGTTGGTTTATCCTTGGCAGCTTTAAATCCTGGTACAAACTTTTCTTTAATGGCAATAAAGGTCCTTAAAGGCATTCTCTTCCAATATAACCCTGTCTCATCTACATTGAAAATAAGATCTTCAAAACATTCACCACTCTGTTCAATGGCTTGGAATTTTGCTTTGTACAGTGACTTTGAATGGGTTTAACTGCTTCGATATCTATACTTGTGGCCTCACCAGTTATCTTAACACTATGACACTTTGTGTGCCCCTTATAACCAGCAATCCAGCTCTTACTACATGCAAATGTTTCATCTCCACTCTCTTTCTCCTTCAGTTCATCAAAAATAGACTTTGCCTGATAGCTTGACTACAAAGTTAATAACTTTTCCATTTGTTCCACTAATTTACCACGAGAATAAATCATTTGCAGCATACATACTAGCTTGCTGCATTGAACTTTTTATTTTCTCTACATTCTTCATGATCGTTGTTATAGTTGATGGAGGCAAACTCATAGCCCTACAACACTAGGCTGGCCCTCAGCATCTTCGATTTGGCAAATGACTTCCATATTATCTTCTAAAGTTATGGCTTGGTGTGATTTCTTGATGACTTCAGCGTTTGAATTCACTAATTTTCTCTTATCTGACATGGCTGTTCTTCTTTTATTCTTAGTGTTACATAAAAACTTCAGTTTAAAATAGTAAAATACCGTATGAACAGTAAACAGTTTGGAATAGTAAGCAAATAAACACTGCTTATAATCACTATTAAATTACAAAATATCATTTGAAGTAGCTAAATAAAACATCTAATTAGTAAATGAATAACCACTTCACTAGTTGTGTTATATGAATTGTTAGGCTATAACAGACATCACTTCAGAACAAAGTATAGTGTATAAATTCAAATAATAGCAAGTAAATAAACAAAAGATCATGTTAGCATTGCACTGATTTGTCAAGATTGCAGTGGTGAAAGAAATATGAATGATTTATATACAATCATTTTCATCATCATCATCATAATGGCTTGACTTCATGAACAAAGATTCTGGAAGTGGGTTGACCATGTCTATTGCATGCTCACTGGTGGCTGATGAGGTTAATATGGGACCGGCAGACATGGCTGCAAGGGAAATTGAGTTCTGGGTTTGGTGCTGATGTAGCATGGTTCTTCCTCCATCTCCTTTTGTCCTCAAGACCAGCCCTGTGAGCATTCTTAAAGGAGGAGACAGACTGGCAAATGGTGATCATAGGCTACAGTAGACCACTGGTGATAGTCAATGTGACATGCAACTAGGGGTTTCTTCAGAGAGACTTTGCACCTATAAACACACATACACACACACGCACACGCACACACACACACTTTCCCTCTGCAACATTCTGCTCACAAGGCATTGGTCAACCCTAGGCTAGGGTAGAAGTCACTTACCCAAAGTGCTGTGCAGTTAGATCAAACCTGGAACTATGTGGTTGCAAAGCGAACTTCATAATAACACAGCCATTTTACATCAATTTTATATTATTTTACTTCTGCTGACATAGACAGGATTTTTTTTTTTAATTTGTATATTTGCATATTATTGAAACAATTATTTCTACTTACGGATACCCTTCAACCACGAAGAGGGATTGAAACCTGTTTCCAGACAAGCAGCCTGAGACACCTTATCCAGGAGTGCAATATTGTGGATGCTATAAGAACTCAACCATGTATTCACTATTCTTAGACTTTAACCTCATTTTACTGAACCTTATACCACTTTAGTACTTTTCCTTTATCTTTACAATGTTTGATCTTTATTAAAGATCAAAGACAGGGTAAAGGGTGTGCTACTAATACATTGTACACTATTTGTATTTTACCTTTTTTGCACTATTTATAACTTCACTATGCTATCATTTAAACTAGAAATATATTTTATAAAACAATATTGAATTTTTGCTTGTTACTGTTTTAACAATTAACAGGAAACTTAACTTCTAAATCTTTTCCAAATGCTAGTAAGAGATGTGTGATAAGATGTGATTATAGTGAATGACTGAACTAGACATAAATTATAAACTCAATTACTATGTTGTGCTTTCTTCTATAACACATTAATGTATTTATCTTAGTCTGCCTACTTCCAACATTTGTCTTCTGTTTTATACTTGTATGGTTGTGTTTTATAAAAGAGTAACCAGCCATAAAAAAACATGCTCCAATAATTTATGCATTTTAGTTTTGATCTAATGATATTACTGAGTTGTTTTATGGTCAACTGGAGCTTATCCCAAATACCTTTCAAAGTTGAGAAACACTCTTTCCTCAGTTAAGTGTAGATTTTGCCTATACTAAGATTTGAAATGAAAGCTAATGAACACCTGTCAACTATTCAGTACCTTTGCTGTTTACAGTGGTTAACTATGTCTTCACATGGATATAACACATTGCCAATATGAACTATCAACCTTTCAGCCTGTAATCCAACATTCTATTAACTTGGCTAGCTGTGATTCTCAATAATTAATGTAGGTGTTTAAGAACTGAATAATACTCTTTTTGCATTAATGCAGGAAAGTTCATATAAAATGAGCAAAAGGCAAACTGAAGCATGTGTAAGGATTGTGATATTGCATGACAGGGAGACAAGGGCATTGAATTTTGAAGATATGTTCAGGTTGGAGAGCAATTATTTGAATTAGGTCCAATGGATATGCTATGTTAACTTCCATGAAAGATAGAACACAATTGAACTGGGAGTGCAACTGGGATTCAAAGGCATCAGATGATGAGATGACTGCATTTGTATTGATGGGTGATGCAATGGATGACACTTATTGGGTGATAAAATGCTGTGTGCTAATAGTCGAAGGTGCCTGCACCTGAAGAAGACTATGGAAAAAGTAGTGAGGTCATATATCTATCTGTTAGGCCTCTGACAAGATGATGCAGGGCCAAGAACAGTGGGAATATACCATATTATAGGTGGCATTGTGTCTGTTATCTAGTGGATAAGAACATTATTACTATTAGGAAATAAAGGTCCCTGGTTCAAATCCAGTCTGGGACCATGTATACATCCAAGAATAAGACACATGATGATAACATGTGTTTAGTCTGAAAAATTACAGTATAATCTTGTTAACATTATATTAGATAATTTGTGAAACGTTAGTTCTATGGATATTGAAGTCAATCTAATGAACAGGTTGATGGATATGGACAAGGAGGTAGTGTCCAAGTTTCACTATTGTCAATTTGGCCTTTTATTTCTTTAAAAGTTAGAAAATAACTGCAGATATAAGAATCAAGATACTATTTTCTTTCCCTTTTTACACTTGATCTTGTGTTTAAAAAGATAATTTAATGAAATTACTTGTTATTTTCTTTTATTTAATAGGTGAAAGATAAACTTGTATTTAAGACAACTTATGATGAACAGAAACTAACTCAACCATTAGAGTTGCAAAATGCCATAGAGTTACTTTGTACTGATGTATCTGGTGGTCGTGCTTTTGTGCGGTAAGACTGTATTTTGAATTAACTTCTTTTATTTATGTGAAACAATTCTTGATTAAACTTTAAATAAAAAGTGTTTTTTTTTATAGAATAATCTGCTGAAAGGATGAGTCAAATTTGGGGTTAAAGCATGTGGTGTATGAGAGAAGTAAGATTCTAGGATCTTATTGGTAGATATGATTTAAGTTGAGGATAAGAATGTGTGTGTTTCTTCTGTGTACTTGATTTACTGCTCATTTATGACCAGTCTCCTGCAAGTACTCTGACTTACAGTATTAATCATAATATCATCATTTTACATCCATTTTTTACCATACTTGCATGAGTTGGACTGGTCTTTTCCAGCACAGCATCTTACTACTTGTTGCAGTCCATTGTTATCTACTTTGCAGAGCTCAGCATCCTGAGATCATCCTTCACCACTTCTTCCCATATCTTCTTCTGTAGGTTCCTTCCACTTGGATCACTTGGCACTTCTTTACCCAACTCTCATCCTTCATATGCACAGTTTCCTCTCTTGCACGTTACAGCTAATTTCTAGTTTTTCTCTCACTGTGTTTATGCTCCGCCATTCATGCACACTAACCTTACACATTGAGCGGAGCATACTCACCTCATTAAAAATTTAAAAAAACATACAAACACATACATACACACGTACATATATACACACTCTCACACGTACACACGCGCAGCACACATGCTCACACGCACACACACACGCGCACACACACACACATACTTATGTACACATGTAGACACATACTTATGCACACATGTACATACATACATATGTACAAATGTCCACATACATACATGCATACACATACATACACACATATTCATTCACACATGCATACAT